>PVIH01011863.1:0-66688 GCA_004025045.1 Sigmodon hispidus | reverse complement strand
TGCGGTCTCCAGGGGCAATCGATATGATCCCAAAAGGAGAGTGACACATGACCTTGATTATACCCTGATAGTCTGGGTCTATTACTCCAGGCAAGACTATCAGACCCCTCATAGTATTAGAAGATCTCCCTAAAACTATTCCTACGGTATTATCTTGAAGGGGTCCTGACATGTCAGTGTCAAGTATTTGTACTCCCATGCTTTGAGTTAGTACCAGTCCGGAGGTGGCACGGAGGTCCAGCCCTGCGGAGCCTGCGGTTGCTCGCCTGACTTCGGCGGCGGCGGGCGCAGACTGGGTTCCTGAATTGCCCCATATGCATTCGGGCCCTGGGGACGGGGGCCCCGCTGCCCGTTTTTTGGCATCAGGGAGCGGTTTGAGTCAGGAATGGGCTGCCCATTGATGTCCCTGACAGATCTACACTCATTAGCCCAATGTTTCCCCTTTTTGCATCTAGGGCAAGTTCCTGGAATTTTGGCATTGTTGTTGGCAGTTCCAGGACCTGACTGTGGGCAGTCGCGCTTTACGTGCCCCGTCCGTCCACATTTAAAGCAGGCTCCTGTTCCTTTGTTTGCTCGTCTGCTAGCAGCCATAACGGCTGCCGCAAGGCCCGCATTGGTAAGAGGGCCACCTATCTCTCTACAGGCTTTCAGCCAGGCTTCAAGCCCTCTACTTTTCCATGGTGTAATGGCTCTCCTGCATTCTTTTGTAGCTTGCTCGTATACTAGCTGCTGAACTAGGGGCATTGCCTCCTCTGAGCTGCCAAAGATCTTCCCCGCAGCTTCCATCATTCTTGCCACAAAGTCTGAAAAAGGCTCATTTGGTCCTTGTATAATCTTTGTAAGGTTACCGGACACCTCCCTCCTTTTAGGTAAGGTCTTCCATGCTTTCAAATAAATCTCATTGATCTGGCTATACACTTGTATTGGATATGCTGTCTGATTAGCTGCCCATTGCCCTTGACCGAGTAGCATGTCAGCTGTCCAGGCGGGCTGTTGAAGTTGCTGGGCATTAATGCGCGCCTGAGCATGGGCCATATCGGTGACAATGGACTTGAAATCCAAATATTGTCCGGTGGAAAGACATGCTTTTGCTACCTCCATCCAGTCTGATGGAGTCATAGCTTGAGTAGTCAATCTCTGTAGCAAGGTCTGTGTATAACTTGCTGAGTGGCCATATGTTTGGGCCGATTGTACTAGATCTTTAAGCTGTTTATAAGAAATTGGTTCATGCCATCTATTATTTGTTTGAGGATCTTCAAATACAGGGAAGGCGGAAGCTAATTTGGACCAAGTTTTTCCCCCGAATGAAGTGACATCCGGAACTCGGTTCATCGTATGGTGGCGGTTTCCGCCCGCCAGACAGTGGCGCCTTACTACCTGTTGGCGGTTCCCACTCACCATATCTATCCTGTTCATATTTAGCAGCTTCCTCTTCCAAATCTATCTCTTCCCCTTCTGACAATTCGTCCTCTGACTCTTCCTCATCTGAAAGATGCAGTGCAGCAAACTCATCTAATACCGGGTAGAGCGGTGCACTCGGTTCTACCCCTAGGGTGTCTTCATCCCTTTTCTCTTTTGCCTTTCTCTTTTGTTTTTGTTTTTCTCCTTTTTTCTTTTTCCTTTTTTCCCCTTTTTCCTCATCATCCCTGCTGTCTGTCCCTGAGAGACTGTCCTGATATGCCGTTAATGCCCTTCTGCCTGCCCTGAGCGCCTCCACATTTCGATCATCTTTTAAGCAAGATCGCATCAGCTTCCAGAATGGAAAAGTCCCTGCTTTAAGTGTACCTTCCTCTCTGGCTCTCGCTAGGTCTTTCCCTAGCTTGTCCCAGCTGGGGACAGTTAAGTCTCCAGAGACCGTAAACCATGGAGCCGTCCGATCGATATCCTGCAAAACCTGTCTAAGGGTACTGTTACTGATTTTTAAATCTCTCTGGCGTAAAATCACCTGGGCTGGCTGTATGAAAGCCTCACAATGCGAACTGTGCTTATTACCCATGATACTTCTTTATCTACACAAGATTTATCCACGGGCATGCACTGCCGCTTTATCTACAGCGGACTTACTTTCGCTTTAAACACAGCAACAAAGGCACTCTTGCCTGGGCTTGTGGCACCGGAGCCAAAAACAGCACAAAAGAACAACAATAAAAATCAGAGGGAGCAGTCCAGCAACAATAAGAGGGTCGATTCCCGAAATCAACATGCCCGGGGACTTACCGACGTCGTCCGCTTCCTGTGTGAAGTTCTGAATCCTCTTCGGCCCCTCACCGTGGTGCTGCCACGGAGGTTCCCGGGTTTCCGGCACCAGCTGCGGCGAGCCCTGACCAGCAGGGAATAACACCACGACTCGAGGATCCTTCTTCAATCACAGTTTATTGAAGCGCTGCTTGGTTGAGGGAGAGCTGAAGGTGAGGGGCCCCGAGCACGGATGTCGGTGTGCTTATATGCAGGTCGTAGGCGTGTCTAGCTGGCCAGACAACGAGGCTTATCGGGATTGGTCAGCTGGCATTGCTAGGCAGACTGGCAGGCGGAAGAGTGCCAAACAGCATGGATGAGCTGATGTGGCAAACAACTTAGGGCGACGCCCTGAGAGGAAGCCGGCGCCATCTTGTAATGGCGGACAGTCGTCACAATGATGCAAATGGATTTAATAGATATCTACAGAAGCTTCCACCCAAAGGCAAAGGAATATACATATTTCTCAACTCCTCATGGAACTTTCTCCAAAACTGACCACATAATTACTCATAAAGCAAATATCAACAGATACAAAAAAAAATGGAAATAATCCCTTCTAACATATCTGACCACCAGGGCCTAAAGTTAGAGTTCAACAACATCAAAACCCAAAGAAAGCCTACCAACTCATGGAAACTAAACATCACTCAGCTGACCCATCTCTGGGTTAAGGAAGAAATTAAGAAAGAAATCAAAGTCTTTCTAGAATTCAATGAAAATGAATCTACAACGTATCCAAACTTGTGGGACATAATGAAAGCCGTCTTAAGAGGAAAATTCATAGCGCGAGATGCCTATATGAAAAACCTAGAGAAATGCTAACTAGAGAATTAACAACACAGCTGAAAGCTTTAGAACAATTAGAAGCGAACTCACATAGAAGGAGTAGACGGCAGGAAATTATCAAACTTGGAGCTGAAATCAATACAATTGAAACAAAAAGAACAATACAAAGAATCAATGAATCTAAGAGTTGGTTCTTTGAGAAAGTTAACAAGATAGATAAGCCCTTAGCCAAACTAATCAAAAAGCAGAGAGAGCGTGTTCACATCAACAAAATCAGAAATGAAAAGAGGGACATAACAACAGACCCTGAGGAAATACAGAGAATTATCAGATCATATTTTGAAAATCTGTATTCCACAAAAATGGAAAACCTAGAATAAATGGACAGCTTTCTGGACAGGTACCATCCACCAAAATTAAATGAAGATCAGATTAATTACCTAAACAGGCCTATAACCCTTAAGGAAATTGAAGCTGTCATTAAAAACCTCCCTAAAAATAAAAGCCCTGGTCCAGATGGTTTCAGTGCCGAATTCTACCAGACATTCAAAGAAGAATTACTACCGTTACTCCTCAAACTATTTCATACAGTAGAAACTCAAGGAATATTGCCAAATTCCTTTTATGAGGCCACAATTACACTAATACCCAAGCCACTCAAAGACACAACAAAGAAAGAGAACTACAGACCAATTTCCCTCATGAATATTGATGCTAAAATTCTCAACACAATTTTGGCAAACTGTATACAACAATGTATAAAATATATCATCCACCATGACCAAGTAGGCTTCATCCCAGAAATGCAGGGCTGGTTTAACATATGAAAAACTGTAAATGCTATCAATCACATAAACAAACTAAAGGAAGAAAACCACATGATTATATCCTTAGCTGCGGAAAGAGCCTTTGACAAAATCCAACACTCCTTTATGATTAAAACCCTGGAGAGATCAGGAATACAGGGAGAATACCTAAATATAATAAAGACAATTTACAAGAAGCCGACAGCCAGTATCAAACTTAATGGAGAAAAACTCAAAGCAATCCCACTAATGTCAGGAACTAGACAAGGATGTCCTCTCTCTCCTTATCTATTCAATATAGTTCTCAAGTTTTAGCTAAAGCAATAAAGGAACGAAAAGAGATTAAAGGGATACAAATTGGAAAAGAAGAATTGAAGCTATCTCTATTTGAAGATGATATGATTGTATATATAAGTGACCCACAAAATTCTTCCAAGGTACTGCTACAGCTGATAAACACCTTCAGCAATGTAGCAGGTTACAAGATTATCTCAAAGAAACCAGTAGCCCTTCTATACACTAAAGATAGAAGAGCTGAAAAAGAAATAAGGGAAACATTACCCTTCATAATAGCTGCAAATAGTATTACATGCCTTGGAGTAACTATAACCAAAGAAGTAACAGACTTATTTGACAAAAATTTTAAATCACTGTAGAAAGAAATTGAAGAGGATGTCAGAAAATGGAAAGCTCTCGCTTGTTCCTGGATAGGTAGGATCAACATAGTAAAAATAGCAATTCTACCAAAGACAATCTACCGATTCAATGCACTGCCCATCAAATTCCCAACACAATATTTTTTGGACCTTGAATTAACAATACTCAACTTCACTTGGAATAACAGGAAAGCTAGGATTGCCAAAACAATCTTACTCAACAAAAGAACCTCAGGAGGTATCACCATCCCTGACTTCAAGCTATACTATAGAGCTACAGTAATAAAAACAGCCTGGTACTGGCATAAAAATAGACTTGTGGACCAATGGAATAGAATGAGGATCCAGACATTAACCCCAATACCTATGAACACCTGATCTTTTTCCTAAGATATACTATCTTTGGAAAAAAGATAGTATATTTAACAAATGGTGTTGGCATAGCTGGATGGAAATGTGTAGAAAATTGCAAATAGATCTGAGCTTGTCACCCTGTACAAAACTCAAATCCAAGTGGATCAAAGGCCTCAACATAAACCCAGCTACTTTGAACTTGATAGAAAAGGAAGTGGGAAATACACTTCTACGAATTGGCACAGGCGACCACTTCCTAAATATAACACCAGTGGACAGACACGAAGACCAACAACCAATAAGTGGGATCTCCTGAAGCTAGGAAGCTTCTGCAAAGCCAAGGACAATGTCAATAGGACAAAATGACAGCCTACAGAATGGGAAAAGATTTTCACCAACCCTACAAGTGGTAGAGGACTGATCTCTAAGATATATAAAGATCTCAAGAATCTAGAGCCCAAAACCTTGAATAACCCAAACAAAAAATGGGGTACAGATCTAAAAAGGGAATTCTCAGTAGAGGAACTACGAATGGCTGAAAGGCACCTGAAAAAGTGCTCTTCATCTTTAGCCATCAGAGAAATGCAAATCAAAACAACTTTGAGATACCACCTAACACCTGTTAGATTGGCTAAGATAAAAGGCACAGATGACAGCCTATGTTGGAGAGGATGTGGATCAAGGGGAACACTCCTCCATTGTTGGTGGGAGTGTAAGCTCGTTCAGCCACTTTGGAGTGCAGTATGGTGGTTTCTCAGAAAATTAAGAGTCAATCTCCCCAAGGACCCAGCAATACGGCTTCTGGATGTATACCCTAAAGAGGCACATTCACACTCCAAAGGTATTAGCTCACCTATGTTCATAGCAGCATTATTTGTAATAGCAAGAACCTGGAAACAACCTAGATGTCCCTCAACTGAAGAATGGATTAACAAACTGTGGTACATCTACACAATGGAATAATACTCAGCAGTAAGAA
Organism: Sigmodon hispidus; assembly: GCA_004025045.1. Classification (NCBI taxonomy): domain Eukaryota; kingdom Metazoa; phylum Chordata; class Mammalia; order Rodentia; family Cricetidae; genus Sigmodon; species Sigmodon hispidus. Next base: position 60,869 of record PVIH01011863.1, on the reverse strand, counting down.
AAAAAATGATATGCTAAAATTCACAGGCAAATGGATGGACTTGGAGAATATCCTCCTGAGCGAGGTATCACAAACTCAGAAAGATAAGCAGGGGATGTACTTACTCACTAGTGGTGTCTAAACAAACAAACAAACAAGAAAAAAGCCAAGCATGCCTAGGCTGCAAACCACGACCACTGACCATCTTGGGATCAGAAACACCGTGGACTGACCCTTTGGATCCCATTCCAACTATAGGAACACCTGACTCACTTTGAGGGAGGGGGAACAAAACTGGATTTGCCAGGAGTGGACACTGATCTAAGCATTATTGGGTCAGTGGGACCATAGGACTGTCTGCTCCCTGCCTGGGAGGGGATGGGGAGTTGTGGAGAAGAAAAAATGACCTGATGTGGCAGGAGGGGGAAGGGACGTTGAATAAGGATATACAGGGATGAAAAAGAAAAATGTCAGAGGGAAAGCTGAACACAAAGTAAATATATGTGTAGTAATCTTATTTGCATTATCACCCTTGTTAAGTCATGCTTTTGATTTTTGTCTTCTTCATAGTTATTGTTAACTTATCAGCATTTTAAATTCATTTTACTGTTTTTCTTGATAAATACAAAATAAATAAAGAAGGAAATAAGAGAGATGTGTTAGATTAAAACTAAAGAGCTATCAAGTTATATGCCTGGGCCCTAGGTCAATCAGCATAAAAATTATTCAAGGGTCTGTGTGATTCTGTGGGATTGCAAGTATATCTGGGGGACTGTGGGTCCCAACTTTGAGGCTAGACCAGAAAGACCATGCCAGAACCTAATACAACAAATGGCTGCCTGATAAGGGTGATATACACCCACACGAAGCATGAGAAGGGTTAAAAAGCAGTTCCAGAGCACAGAATCAGAGTCATAAACAGTTTCTGAGTTATGTATCTCACAGGAGCTGTGGTACAGCAATGCCCTGGTGAGGTGTGCAGGCTTGAATTTCAAAATGGTGGGTTCAAGGCATGAAGTTTAAACCAAGGCTGGTTCCCGAAGTCTCAGAGAAGACTCGGTATAAGAAACAAGCTGGATATGGTGGATTTAATGTTTCTATTCCAACAGTCAAAAGGGCACAGACTCAAAGATTGATTCTTAGAAGCTGCATCATTTTCTTGGATCATCTTTGTTTGCATGAGGCAAGCAGAGGCATGGCGTTTTAAAGTGAGACTTCCCTGATTCAGCCTTAGAGGCTAAATACTTAGAGTCTTTTAAGAGGCTTTGCTGCCCAATACTTAAATGGAATCAATGAGCAGCAGATGGCAATGCTTTACTTGGTGATTATATAAACCCTAAAATTCTCCAGAGTGATAACTGTGGGTCTTTCCAGTACCTCAGGTAAAAAGTTAAACTCTCTGAAGCTAGACTAGGAGCTGGGTGGAGCCAGTCATCCACATAGTGATGTCTTACTCCTTAAGCCATACCTTGGCAGATTAAAGTTGTGTAGAAACAGAAATAGAGACAGGTGGGTGGGTCAGCCACCCTATTAAGCAAAGGGGTGGTCAGAAACAGAAAAGATAAGATGTAAGAGATGACAGTAAAGACAGATTTAAAAAAAAAAAACTGTAAATGGTTTAGGATATGTTTAAATATATGTAGACTTGAGAGAGAAAATTAAAAAGGATAAACAGTACCTGTGGGTGAAAAATGTGCTGCCTCATTGTGATTAGGGAATGGAAAGGAAGAAGCAGTGTATGAGGGGGTATGAAGTATTTCATTTTTAATTAATGCAGTAGAATAGCATGCATTATAGAAGAGTTGAGATGGAGATTTTAAAAAATATGAGCAGAATACAAAAAATTTTGTTTCCAGTAGGCATTTGAAAACTTATGGAAAAATCTGGAAAAGAGGTTTAATAAAGACTCTGAAAATCACCTCAATAATTCTGCCCTCTTCCAAGGCATGATTATATCTGTTCAAGGTATGATTTTAACTGTTTTAGGGTTGTCAAAAATGTATTACAAGGCCGTAGTAACAAAAGCAACATGATACCAGCTTCTAATTACCAAAAAATAAATTTAAAACACACACATACACACACACACATGCACACACACATACACACACACACACACAGAATGAATCACACAGTGTGTGACTAACTTTCATTAAAACATTATTTTCATATTGTAGCTCTCGTATTTCCATGTGTCCTTTGAGGCCACCATGTGTACTGCTATAAAGCTTTTACTGGAGCTTCCAGTGGAATTACATTGTTGCTCAATGGACTAAAGAAAATTGGTAATTTAATAATGAAAAGTTATCCATTTCAGGAGTCTGATGAAATTCTCTATTATTTTGGATTTTCTTTAAGTTCAGAAATATTTTTTAGTTTCAGTGTTTGAGATAACCTACATTTGACTAAATCTGTCCTTGAATAATAATATATGTTTTAAATGCAATTGTCAATGAATTTGGTCTTTAGTATTTTTAATTCCTAATAATTCTTTGCTAGCATATAAAATTTTAGAATTTTAACTAATTTTTTATTTTCATCTTTGACTTTCATAAATTTAATTCTTAGTTGTTGCTTATATCCTTTATGATCTTTAAAGATAATCACACACCATGGGGATAAAGGCACCTTTGTTTTTTACTGTAAAAAATAAAGTATGTAGAGTTAAAAAAAATTTGTTGAACTGAAAGTCATTGAAAACATGACTTTTTTTTGTTTACTAGGTGATCTTTGAATAATCTTTCCTCTATTTTTAGTTAGATAATATTATTTAGCTATTACTCTAAATACAAGTCTCCACATATTTAAAATATTGCTGCAAACTAATGTATTTTGTATTAAGACAGAAATATCCTGCTACAAGGGTTAGGAACTCCATGTGACTTCTCTGCTATGTATAGCCTCTGGCCATATCTTCAAAGTCACTGGCTTGTTGCTATGGTTTCAAGATGATGGATGGGATGGAGTGGTGTGCTTTGTAGTTATTTATTTCTCATCTAAATGAATAACATATTGACTTAACTGATATTCCAGTAACCTAGGGTAGTCAATGCAATTTCCTCAGGATATTGAACCCTACAGGGATTACTCTGTTAGCTAACTCAAATTGTTAAGTGTTTCAAAGGTCAATTCCAGGAAGCTGTTTCAGTTATCCCACAGGTGTTATGGTTGAAAGTGTTCTATAAAATACTCATTTTATTTTTATTCTTTAATTTTTATTGGTAGTCAGATTTTATATAAGCAAGTTGTACCTGTGGCCACCCTAACCAGAAGTTATTCATATAGGTCATTGACAACCGAATCCCTGTAATTAGTGAGGTGTCTGTGGTGGAATGTGAAGCAGTTCCCTGTGGAGCAAATCAATTATCATCTCTGTGGAGCTGGAGTTTAAATCAGCTTATTTGTTTAAGATTCCAGGTTGAGAAACATGGGTTCATTAAGACAATTTCAAAATGAACGGAAGCAGCACATCCTATTAGAAAAGAAATGCCTGCAAAATTCACTCGTTACTAATGAACACATTTTCTCTTTGACAGCTCAGTTCAAGCAGAAAATGATAATCTTTTAGACAAAGAAGAAATAAATGTTAGTGTACATACACATCTGCTTTGAATAATTCCCTGTAGTATGCTTTGTGGCTTTATAATAACAGACATTGTCATCAAGGAAAACATTTTTCTTCACAGCTCCCCTACTGTTATGAGATAAATAAGTGCGACTTTGACAAATATTACTGAAGATTAACATAATCTAAGATCATCAAATGCATACAATTTCATTTTCTGCACAGGCATCTTTTTGTTGGAAACTATTTGTTGGTAGTGTTGGCTATAGATTCTAAAATATTCATATGGAATAATATGTAGTTCACATACTATGTGTGTAGTTAGCTGTTTGTGGGGTGTGGCCATTAACTGACATCTACATTGTGATAATTTATGAGACACTGGGAAAGATTCCAGTGGAATGGAATGAGGGAACTATTGACACAAAGCTGAACGAGTGCTTTAGCCAAGTCTTGTGTTAGAAAATGTTTTTGCTTTTGGATTGTATTTTCTTTGGAGGTAAAGAAACAGAGCAACTTCCTTCTGAATGTGAGCCAGAAAGAACACTTTATTCTCATGTGTTCCCTCACCTAAACCTCCTACAAACTCCCATTCAGAACTACAAATTACATACTTAGGCTGTTCAGGGAATCTCACTGATCAGCAGTCTTCTGCTGTGCTGGGAAATCTCCAGCTGACTGTGCTTCAAAGAAGTACTAGAGGCGGAAGCAATTGGACTCTGGAGAATCTGTCAGGGAAGAAAAACAAAGACAACAGCCTAGAGGAGAAAACACACTTAATTGTGTATAGTGTGTATTATGGTTGGAGGCACTTGTTTTGGTTGTTTGCATAATGATTGTGTAGTTATGGGAGAAAGTTCTGCTTCCTTGATTTAGTCATTGAAATTTTGTTCCATAATTGACCCAACATGAAACCTTGGTACAAAGTTACATAAATTCTCTGTGCATCAATGGGCCTGATTTTTATTTTTTTTCATTTATTGAAAATAGATTATTTTCTCACATAATATTTACTGATTATAGTTTCCCCTCCCTTTGCTTTTCTAAGTTCCTCCCCACCTCCCTTCCCATCCAGACTCATTTTCTTTTTGTTTCTCATTAGGAAAGGAAAAACATACCTCTAAGAGAAAACAACAAAACATAACAAAATCAGATAAAGATAAAGACCATTACATTGAAGTTGGACAAGACAAACAAACAGAAGGCAAAGAGCCCAAGGGAAGGCACAAGAGTCACAGACATGCTTGTTCACATACACAGGAACCCCATAAAATCACTGAAGTGGAAGTCAGAATATATACTCAGAATCTCTTGTGCAAACTGGTGAAGGTCCTGTGCAGGCTGTGTCAGTTGCTTTGAGTTCATATGAGCTTTGTTCACATTGATTATCATGTATCTCCCATACCCTTTGGCTTTTAAACTCTTTATGCCTCTTCTTCAAGGTTCACTGAGCTCTGAAGTGAATGATTTGATGGAGACATCCCATTTAGGGCTGAGTATTTCATGTCTCTTTTTCTCAATATAATAATTGGCTATGGGTCCCTGTTTTTGTTCCCATCTGCTGTAGGAGAAAGCTTCTTTGAAGATGGCTGAACAAGACACTGTTTATATTTGTCTGTCTGGGTCTGGAATACCTCACTAAGAATGAATTTTATCTAGTTTCATTCATCTGCCTGCATATTTCATAATATTTTTTAGCAGCTGAGTAATACTCCACAGAAACACATTTACTTTATCCATTCTTCAGTTGCGGGATATCTAGATTGTTTTGAATTTCTGTCTATTATGCATAGAGCAGCAATAAACCTAGTTGAGCAATTGCCTTTGTGTTAGGATGGGGTGTCTTTTGGGAATATGCCAAGAGTGATATGGATCTTGAGGTAGATCAATTCTCATATCCCTGAGGAACTGCCATACTAATTTTCATAGTGATTGTAAAACTTTGTACTCCCACCAGCAATAGAGAAATGTTCCCCTTATTCTACACACTTGCTATCCTGAACTGTCACTTGTTTTATTGCTTTTAACAATTTTTGATGAGTAAGATAAAAATTTTAAGGTGTTAAAGGGTAATTTTCATTTCATAAAATCTTGTAGGAAAAGTTAGGTGTATTAACACTGGTGCTTAGAAACAGTACATGGAAGACAGTATGCATCATATAAACAGGGATTCACTGATTATGAACTTTATGGTATTTAATCTCTCTTAGGTTCTTGCAAATTAAGGAAAGGATGGGAGATAAAAATATTTTTGTGAATTTTTACCAAAATAACAAAAGAAATATACTCCTTGCTGACACAACTAGAATAATATTATGCTGATGAACTAATAGGGACATATTCAATATTGACTTGGTATTTCAATATTTTAAAACATTGATTATGGATCACAGGATTTGTTAGACAGAGGAAGTTTACTATATGTCTTTGTACCACTTTCTATTATCATTACAAATTCTAGTTCATGATGACAAGAATGGAGAATAAGGGGAACACTTCTCTATTTTTCATGGGAGTGCAAAGTTGGTTAAAGGCAGGAAAACATATTATGTGTGCATGAATAAAATTTCTTGAGTATAATTTTGCAGCCTGATTACTTAAAGTTATTGTGTTGTCTCATTGATCATATTATCTTGGGTAAGCTGAGCATGTAAAAAGTGTTTCATTTATGATATATCAACCAAATAGTAATATAAGTTATGGGACTGAATAATTAAAGCTTCCCAATTTGTACACTCTAATTTCTTATTTTTTTGCTTTTATCAAAAAATATATCTTTTGTTATTTAAATTATTGTTAATATGGACTTTTGGATTTTTCCTTTCACAGCTAGCCATTGTTGCAATAGCTGGCTTGCAGCCTATAAATACCTTTTCTTCTATGTAGAGATTCATTCTATAAATTCTGTTACTTTAGAGAATCCTAAAAAAGACCTAAAGAATCTTCATGAACCTTACATCTTTAACATCCTGTCATCACTTCCATAAATGATTAATCTTTTAACACTTAAAATTCTTCCATCAAAGTAAATCATCATTCACACTGGAAATATATTTCTTTAGAACTTATTAACACTTTCATGTGTAGGTGTAAATATGACTTCATATTGTTTATTAGACATTTATTAAGAGTACTCTAGTCAACTTGTTCATAGTATTACAGCTACACTTCATTCCTTTAAACTATTGATAATATTTTACAGTGTCACTGTCATTTGTATTTCTGTGAAATTTAAGTTGTGTCCTAATTTTTAAACAAAGAGGGTATAATGGCTTACTTTTTTTTCTGATTCTGTGTCTTTTATTTGATATTTAATTTATGGGTTGATTTCAATGCCTAGAAAATATGGGTATAATTTATCTACTTCATTTTAATAAACAAAGCAATTAAAAATCTAAAGTGGTGAGTAATCATTTATAATAGTTAGAATATTAGAACCAGAACAGAAACACAAATATCTTGACTTCTAATCTGTTCAATGCTATTTCTACTGCAGACATTCATTTATTATTATTATTATTTTTATTATTATTATTAACAAAGAAGTCACACTTTCTAGCCCTGTATATCCTAATTCAAGGTCCTTTCCCCCTCCCAACACATCAGGTCATTCTCTTTTCTCCACAACTCCCCATCCCCTCCCTGGGCAGGTGGCAGGCAGTTCCTTGGTCCCACTGTCCCAATATTGCTTAGTTCAGTCTCCACTTCTGGCAGATCCAGTTTTCTCCCCCCAACCTCAAGACTGAGTCAGGTGTTCCTCTAGGAGGAGTGGAATCCAAGGAGTCAGTCCAGGGTGTTTCTGATCCCAAGCTGTTCAGTGGTTGTGGTTTGCAGCTTGGGAATGCTTTGCTTTTTTCTTGTTTGTTTGTTTGTTTGTTTAGAGTCCACTAATGAATGAGTACATCCCCTGCTTATCTTTATGGGTTTGTGAAACCTCGCCCAGGAGGATATTCTCCAAATCCATCCATTTGCCTGCAAATTTTAGGATATAATGTTTTCTTACTGCTGAATAGTACTCCATTGTGTAGATGTACCACAGTTTGTTAATCCATTCTTCAGTTGAGGGACATCTAGGTTGTTTCCAATTTCTTGCTATTACAAATAACGCTGTTATGAACATAGTTGAGCTAATACCTTTGGAGTGTGACTGTGCATCTTTAGGGTATACACCCAGAAGTGGTATTGCTGGGTCCTTGGGGAGATTGATTCTCAGTTTTCTGAGAAACCGCCATACTGCATTCCAGAGTGGCTGAACAAGTTTACACTCCCACCAACAATGGAGCAGTGTTCCCTTGCTCTGCACCCCCTCCAGCATAGGCTGTCATCTATGTCTTTTATCTTACAATGGCTTGTTTTCTAACATAAACAGTCAATATTACAAATAATGATAGAAATATAAAATTAAATATAATATATTATTTTGAAAATATCATACTGGCAAAACCAGAGACTTGTACTTATCCTAATTATGGCTAAAATTGGAGAAATAGACATTAACCCATTTACTGATGGTTGAAGTATATATGTTTGAATATATGTGTAGAATATGAGGGACATATTGCCTACAATGTAGCTATTATTTTCCTAGATAAATTAGGGTTCCTATGTATCTTTATAAATTTTATGAATATGTATTTGAGTAATATGTTTTGGAGATGAATGGGGTATTGATATTTGCCAACTTGATGATAAATTTGGATGTATATGCAGGAATATGGAAGCTAATTGCAAAAAGACACCTGAAAACCCAAACAGAAAATGATTGTTTGGCCTTCTAGTTTATTTTCATTCAAATGTCCTTTTAGATACTTGTTTGAGTAGCAAGAAAATTGAAATTGTTACTTTCAATAATTCATTGTTTTGTACAATTTAGATAAGGTGGATTTTCTTCTGTTCAGATTGAACATTCTGTTGTTTACTGTTTTGAAGGTTGAACTAACAAAGCAGCCCATAGGGTTGGAGTCATCCATCTTCTGATATCACTGCATATTTATAATGCATGTACAATTTACATTTACCTTCCTGTGCCAGCAAATATTTAAAACATAGGCAGTGCTTGTCTACAGCATCATGCTGCCTTCAAGGTGACTCTCTGTATAGAAACCATTATCTGTCTGCTTCATTATAATTCCCAGTCAAGGTGTGTTTGAGCATTTACACATTAAAATGCATGCTGTTTATCTAAACTAATTTTACTTTCATTTATCTTTTATATAGCTTTTTTATTATTTCATACACATGTATATGGGTTTATTAAATTATCTGTGGATATTACCAAGAAAGTAAATGATGTGAGACAACAGTTATGAGAAATAGGGAGCACTGCATTTACTGAACTGAGAACTGGTCAGTAAAGAGGTTTTTTATGCACATATACATGAGAACTCACAACTATAGATATTCATTTAAGTGAGACTAAAGCATGGTAATATTACAAAAATCTATTAACATCAAAATAGGTGCTGTTTGATCTTTTGGTATTAAAACCATATTGACAGCCTAAAAAGAATGACTTTAAACTTTGTGTACACACACACACACACACACACACACACACACACACACACACACACGTATATATAACATAGTGAAGAACTGCTCTTAATAATGTTACAGTGTGAAATATTTCCCACAAAATACTCTATCCATACAGCTTTTCACATGTTGTCTACAGAAGCACTGGGATGTGCTGCTACAATATAAAAACATGAAATAATGGCAAATAGTATACACTACTATTATTTTGAATATGATATCCTAAAATTTGCAGGCAAATGGATGGATTTGGAGAATATCCTCCTGAGCGAGGTTTCACAAACCCAGAAAGATAAGCAGGGGATGTACTCACTCATTAGTAGACTCTAAACAAACAAACAAACAAAAAAACAAAGCATGCCAAAGCTGCAAACAACAACCACTGAACAGCTTGGAATCAGAAACACTTTGGACTGACCTTGAATAAGGATATACAAGGATAGAAAGTGTGATTTCTTTGTTCATAATAATAAAAAAAGAGAAAATGTTGCAAAGAAGTGTTTTTGAAAAGATTATACAGTAAGCCTAAGTGTCAGAAACATTTTATTTATTTGCATAATTAGTCGTATAAAATGTAATGTATTTGTATCAATTTCATTCTGAAGGAAACAAATGAATTTATTTTTTTAGTAACAAAGAATTCTAAAGTGTTAGTAGTGTACCAAGAGTACCCTACCTGTAACTAGTATTTGATTCTCACCATGGCTTTCTCCACACAAGTTCCTGTGAGTCTGTGATGATTATATGGTCAATTACATGAGACTTGTCTTTATATGATAGCAGATATGAAGAATGATGCAGGGATGCATTTTATATTTGAGTATATTATATATATATATATATATATATATTTAGTTCTGTTCATAGTCTGTCTTCGACAGCCATGTACCAAATAACATTAAGCCTGGTATTAATGGAGTAAGGAGTAGGCTGGGGAGATTAGCTGCTGGGTAGGTTGAGGGAGACAGCAAGTGCTTTTAGCTGTGAGTTTGCTATTAAGAAATCACCAGTGAGTTAGCTGTTATACCAATTCACAAACCTTCTGTAATGTTTGAATGATTCTTATCTGCACTTGACATTATTTTCTGTCTTTTGTCATTCTGAGCAATGGAAAGCAATATCTCATTACAGCTGTAATTCATATCTTCCTTTTGATTACTTATTGTTGAACAATTTTCAAACAAAAACTTCAGTTTGAAAAATTCTGCCTAGCCAAAGTCTAAAATTTTCTTGCAAAATTCAGATGTTCCTTCCATTGACAGTAGTGGCTATTAAATATGGTACTTTCTCCATTTGTGTGAGGTCTTATTTGCAAAATGACATTAATAATATACCTAGCATAACTTTTCATGATAGTTTAATCTTACAAATAATTCAAATACTGTAAATAGTCTAATAGATAAATACAATCTGGCATCTTGATACATTGGAATATAGAAATAAAGGTGAATGAGTTACCAGAACCTAAGAGTAAGCATGAATGGCAAAAGCATAAGTAAAAGGACAATCTCAGTGGAATATGTCATGCTATGTAATTTCTGATAGGACAGAAGTTCACAAAGCAATTTTATTTGGAAACATCAATGAGTGAATAGGGAAATGAGGAAGACTTGTTTCTAGAAATACTGATTTGTGGTTTTAATATGGGTGAGTTTATCTTGAACAGATTCTTCACAGAAATAAGCTTACAAATTCATCTTTTCTATATTTTTTGTTTTAATATTCTATTTTCCTAGAAAATAGAAAGATACATTTTAATATCTTGGATTAACTCTTCTCAATCTAATTTTGATATGATAAGCAATAAGGAGTGACTCAATAATTTTATGAATGACAAAAGTAAACCTTTATTTTGTAAAGGATTTGTTCATGTTACCAATCAGGTTTCCACAATATCATTAAACTCTTAAAGACACGAATTTGGTTTCGAATATTGTAAAATTTTATCTTTGAGAGGCCATTGGCAAGGCTCTGCATAAAGGTGATTGATGTCAAACCCGAGGACGTGAGTTTGACCCCCAAGAGCCACAGAGTGGAAGGAGAAAACTGATGGCTCAGGTTGTCCTCTGACCTCCACAGGTGCTGCAACATGTGCACTACTTTCCTCAGTGCACATGTTGGGGGAGGGACGGGGTGGGGGGGCGGAGCGAGGGAGGGAGGGATGGAGGAGAGAGAGAGAGAATGAATTAAAAACAAACAAACAAACAAAACAAAGTTATTTTGAAACAAAAGTTAAAACTGCACTGCATGTTCAGTGCAGTCAGGATGAGAAAGTCAGGTGACACCTCTGAAATTTATTTTCTCTTCCCTGAGCTGATCTTGAAATTCCTTCTGACATCCATGTGTTGCTAAACTTTACTGGATTTAAACATGAACTTGGTTTGCTGCTCATTTCCACTGTACTTTGCTAAAATGTTTCTCAACTTTGCACCCCTTCAGACATCATGTCCCCCAGCTAGATGCGGCATTAATAAGAACCACTCAGCTTTGTACACAGTGGCTAATGTTCAGACTTGTCATTTCTCTGCACAGAGGAAAGTTGTTGCAATAAAACTGTGTGGACTTCTGCTTCAGGTAGCTTTTTAAGAAATCACGGTAAGTGGGTATAGAAAAGCTTTAAAAAATAGAGGTAGGAAAATGCCAGTTGAACATATTAATTATGCTTAGAAGGAACACTGAAAAGTCTCAGTTATGTTTTCATATTTTCAGCAAGCGTGCTTGCAGCAATACTGACAGTTATCAAGTTTAGCATGTAAAATGTGGAAATATTTCATAGTAAATATAAAAATGTAACGTATCTTATAGAAAATGTTAAGTAGGAATATTTAAATCATAGGGATGGCTATATTAATTTAGAAAAGAAGTCATAAATAAGATTTTTGATGTTTTGCTTAAATATTTAAATGTTAATTTTGACCATATGATTTTATTGACATTCTAATATATCAGTTAGAAGATCTTCAAAGAATCTCAGATGTTTTTATTTCTTCTCTTTTTGTGCAAGCAGGCATTCTATTATTATGTAAACATGGGGGGCAGAGCAGGATATAAACTAAATTTCTCTGACAAACTCATGTTTGAAAAGATATTCATGGAGAGGGGGAGAGGAGAGGAGAGGAAAGGAGAGGAGAGGAGAGGAGAGAGAGAGAGAGAGAGAGAGAGAGAGAGAGAGAGAGAGAGAGAGAGAGAGAGAGGAGAGGAGAGAGAAAAGCTGATTAAAAGGAGGGACAAGGAGACAGTCCTATCTTTCTGTTTTTCTTTTCTGTGGCTAAGAATCATTTCTGTTGTCTTTTTTCTTTGCCACTAATGGGAGTGGAAAATCTAGGGTGTAAGATTAGGCAGCTAGAAAAACTTCCAGGGATCTTGACATGTTTATTGTTCCTAGAAAACTAACAATATCAGAATTCAGGGAAACACCCACGATACTCTGAGCATGCCCATTCTCAAAGTTAGTGGTATGTTAAGAGAAGAGAGGCCTACCTGCTACAGACTTTGGTGAAGTAGAGATATAGTGAATTTAAGAAGAGAATGGTAGCAATGACATTAATGAAATCCTCTCTGGTACACAAATGTGTGGACTCATTTGTCCATCAGCTTACATCAACATATACAAACCCAAGCTCAAACAGAGGAAAAAAAAAAAAACCACAATCAGAAGATAAAGGTCACAGTGATCACCCTGTCCCTTTAGTATCTAGGACAGTTTTGGGCATGGAGATAAGGTTGTATGATGGGCCCTGTTGACTTGGCTTTATCAAAGAAGCCTGGGACTGGGATTATGGGAGTTCTCACTCCACTCCCCTCCATTCAACTGTATCCTCCTGAGCTGTGAGGAAAGAACTATGCTCAAAAAAACATGACTCAAAAAGCAGGATGGGGGCAGGGATCTAGAAAAATTTAGCAAGGGTGTTGGTACACAAGGGTCATCACTCCTTTCTTTGAATTTGTATTTTATACGTTTTTCAGAGAGGTCAAAGAAAGGAAAAGAGTGTGTGAGGTAAACGTCTCGGGATATCAGGAATTATAAAGTGAAAGACATAGGAAGAGCTCAGAATGTTGGGTAGTGTGTGTGTGTGTGTGTGTGTGTATAAAGCCAAAGCAGGGCATGCTAGGTAGACATTAGTGTGGGGCTCCCAGCTTTCCATGGATCTTGTTGGGTAACCCTTGTGTAATTATTTGTAGGCTCCCCAAGATGTGATTCTAAGGAAATTAGAAATGTATTCAATTAAAAATATTAATATGGGTCAAAAGACAACTTGAGGAAATTACAAAATAATTTACTCTCCCATGGAACTAATTTCTAATTAGTCTGAGTCATAAAATACCCTTAGTTTTTTCTTGGACCCCATTGTTCATTTCTTTTTATAGTAACCCGTATTTTATATTTCATTTATGAAGCTCAAGTAATTTTTTTTTCCTCTCTAATTCTTTTAAGGACTTCTCTTTCCCTGCTCCCCAGAATCAAGTAAGAACACTGATGCTATTGACACAGGTTGTAAAACTGAAAAGAGACGAGGCTAATAAATGTATGGCTACCACTCTAAATTTAACTTTGAGATAGAAACTTCTGTTTGATGTGGTATGTCTTTGAATATACTGTGAAACATTATTGGACAGGAAGAAAATGTTTTGGTCTATGGCAAGGCATATAAGAAGTAGGCGGGAAACTGAAGCATAGATAAGGGGAGGGAGGATGGCGTCAGATGGAGAAGCAATCGAGCTGCCCAAGAAGCAAATTTACTGGAGTACAGGTAAGCCACGCACCATATGGCAAGGCAGATCAATGGAAATGGGTTGAGTTAAGATGAGAGAGCAACAAGCCTGAGCCGTAGATTGAACAGCATGTGATTAATATAAGCAGCTGAGTTATTTTGGGGGGACTAAGTAACAGTGGGGAGGTCAGGACCTAAAGACTAGGCCAGGCCAGAAGCCTCTACAATATCTGTTCTTTCTCTCATCGTCTCTTTTTCCTCTCTCCTTCCCGCCCCCCCCCACAAACACACACATTTGTAGTTAAGGCCTCATATACACTAGGGACTTCTCTGCCACCCAACTCATTTCTAGTGATTTCCTCCTCTTCCCTTTTTCTCCTCCTTTCTGTCTTCTGTATTTCCCCTACCATAGTTGAATAAAATATCAGACATTTGACCCAATACTAACACCAATTTGTTTTCCTTATGAGTAGGAGACAGTTTTTTGGTTTTTTTTTTTTTTTTGTTTTTTTTTTTTGTCAGAAAAATAGATAAAGATTTTTTTTTCGGGGTGGGGGTTCAGACTGGTTACATTTTAGCTAATGGAGGCTGAATTTTTTTAATCACTTTCAATTCTTTCTGCTAATTTCTCCAGTTTTCCTATATAATTTCTGGAAGAAATTAATTTCTTAAAAGAAAAAGTCTTAGGAACCTGTACACAGAGACACTTTATAATAATTAAATTTTAGAAAGGCCTAGAATATGAATGAGAGCAAGAAGGATAAAGGAGAGGGTTTGGGTGAAGGAAAAGAAGGAGAAATGATGTAGTTACATTATAATCTCAAGAATATTAAAAAATCAAAAAGTCTCTCTATATAATTACATATATACATAAGTATATAAGTTGGTCTTAAAAATACAGCTCCATTTAATAGGTTATAATTTTCATTTAATACTTTTCTAATATTTTAATATTAATGAGTGACTTGATATCCTAAATTTTATGAACATCTACTGTCTAATGGCAAATTGCATTGGCATTTTCACTCTATTGTCTGAGGTCATTGATTTAATATTTTTTTCTGTTTCTTTTTTTGGGATTTTTTGGGTTTTTATTTTAACATTTTTTAATAAATTCAAATTTACATGATGAGCACTAATGAAAGATGAAAGGCATCAAAATAAGAATAACAGGCAATGGAAATTGTTAAGTGTGTAGAAATGTGCAAAAACAATTCTATTTGTTTACCCTAGTCTTGATGCACCCCACTGTCTTTAAGGCATTTGCAGACATACTCAAATCTGTGGTGTACCAAGAGCTGCTGGTCTTTTTTAAAATATTTTTTATTATGAATTTTCTATCCATGTATATCCTTATTTAAGATCCCTTCCCCCTCCCATCTGCTCAAGTCACTCTCTCTTCTCCACATCTCCCTATCTCCTCCCCAGCATGGGCAGGAGGTCCCAAGGTCCCAAGGTCCCAATATTGCTCAGTTTAGCCTCCACTCCTAGCAGATCCAGTTTTCTCTCCCCAATACCATGACTGAGTCAGGTGTTCCTCTAGTGGCAGTGGGATCCAAGGTGTCAGTCCAAGGTGTTTCTGATCCCAAGCTGTTCAGTGGTTGTGGTTTGCAGCTTGGACATGGTTTGCTTTTTGCCTTTTTTTTGTTTAGATTTAATATTTAAAACCAGAAAGTATCTGTTGTAGACCAAGGAAGTGAGTTAAAGGAAGCAGAAGAACTTGGCTATGCAAGAGTCTAGGGTGAGCTTCAAAATCATTTCCCAAGTACGTTCAGACATAAGATGTTGCCTAACTCTCTAGACATCACATGATGTCTTCCTTTATTCGTTTTACCTCAGTTTATTCATCTGGTTGCTGTGATAATTTTCATTCTTGCAATTTATTTAAAAGAGTGGAACCTTAACTGAATTTGTAGGGCTGAATGTGAGTCTGGGTGTTAATTAAACTGTCTCTGTGTTCCTGTCCCTCCCCTCCCCTTTGCTAATGATCTGACCTTCAAAGTCAGATTGTATGTATTCCAAGTAAATTTCCTCCCTGAGAAACTGGTACTGATGCTGCCATGTTGACAGAAACAAGTTCCTGATGTCACTGCTCCCGATGGTAGCTATCCATTCTCTGTGGCCATTAAGCATCTGAAGCGGGCTAGTGTGTCAGAGAAACTGAATTTGAAATTAATTAATAATATTAAGCTAAATTTAGTCTTTACATATGACTGGTGGCTGTCATGATAGACAGGCTATTTCTAGTCCTCCTATGTCAGTGACAATCACAGTAAATAGCTACTCTTAGCTTAAAAATATAACTGTAATTCTGATTGAAATTAACAACTACATTGCAAAGAAATCCCTGAAAGTACACCAGCCAACAGGGGCAAAGATAATAATAGAAGAGAAAGGAACATCTAGAAATTAGGAAGAAGATACTGCATTTCAAAGGGGCTGACTTCTTTATACAGCATATCATCCCCCCAAAAATGTGCTATTATGTAATACCCCATTACTATCTGTTTCAGAATCTTTACTAGTCTGGACCTTTGTGGATTTTTGGTAAACAATTTACATATTCCCACCAATTTACATCTTCCAATATACATATTTCTATTCCCATCCCAAATACCCTTTGAAAACAAAAGCAAGTAATAACAAAGCTTCATGAGAGCTGCATGTCTTCTGGGATCAAGGCTGAATTATGAAGACAGCATTAGGCAAAATTTCATTCACACTATGTTAATGTACATCTCTGACTATAAATAATTATGAGATAGGTTAGTAGTCAAACTGGTTCTCTTTAAAGAAGCTAAGATCTTTTAAAGGGTATTTAAATTGTAAAGGTTAACTACAGTGTTCAGGATCTAGGAGCCTGGCTCAGTAGCCTGGGATTCTGTATAGTGGCTCAGATGCCAAGGAATGCAACTTTCCATTTCTGCCTGGTTATCTTAAAGCCTGTGTTTTAGAATTAATATTGTTACTCTCTGTATATCATGGCAACTAATATTTACTGTGCATTCAAAAAATCCAAAGAGAATAAAGAAGACATATTTCCTTCATTATGGTGAAGCTGCTGCCTTTCAAAAAGCTACCAAGGGTCTCATATAGAATTATTAATTTCTAAAAAAAAAGCTCAAACATAGTCTAATCTTCCAATCCTAATCAGAGTTGTGTATAAGAGGGAGAAGAAATACTTGTAAAAAAAATAAAAAGTTTCAGAAGAGTAGAAACCCAACAGAAGATGTGGAAACACAAAAGACAAGAAAGCAGTCTCCATTCCAGCATTGATTGCTGAGATGCTTTTACGACATTTTCTCTGCAAAGAAGTCCATAGCTCTTCCACTGCTTTAAGTTATTGTGTGGGTTTAACCTGACAAGGGCATGCAAATCAGACACTATACCATTGGAGATGTAACAATATATTAAAGGAAAAGAAAATGATGCAAAATCACTTTGTGATTTTGAAAAGTCATTTTATGTTCATGAAAAAGTAGCAAATGGACCAAGTCCATGAATGGAGGATGAGAAAGCAGAGAAAGAGTGACTTCAATATCTCATAGTGTTTTATATTTTAAATTTTTTAGTTGTGAAAGAAAACTGGCATGGGGAAGAGGAGGAGGGCAAATGAAAGAGGGAACACAAAGGATGTAGGGAGAGGGAAAGAGAACGGGAGAAGGTGAGCTTAAGACCTTCAGTAGCATGAAGGACTCGGGGAGGGGGCATCGCAATAGCAACTATACTGGTGACCTTTCTCACAGTGTAGACCTTTAGTTATCACATTTCTCTGCTATAGCAAGGAAATCCTGGCTATGGCTTCAACATGTCTATCACCAAATGATCACACAGCATGATACAGCCTCTATTTTATACTATCTTTGTAAACGCACACGTGTATCTTCGGGATTAGTCTTTCCACTTGATCCTCACCATTGTCAATGTTAGGCACTCGATATCTCAAGACTTTTAGCTTCAGAGTTGTTTCTAAATCAATTCTAGGATGTCCTGGCTGTTATTCTTTGTGGAAACTCAAATATAGCAGCAACTCTGCTCACCTTAGTAAATTGTAAACCAAGCAGAGTTTGGATTAAGTCTTTTTTATATTTTTTATGTTTCATCCTGTGATTTATTTGTGATGGATGATATTTAGATTTTTCAAAATTTGTGCTTTCTTCACTTGTGATCACTTGAAATAATTTAAGGAAAATTTTAGAAGATATTAGACATTTCTGAAAAGCAAACAATAGTCAACTCTCTTCTGTGTTTTCTTTATTTCAGTCAAATCTGTTTTCCATATCTCTCAAGGCATGAAACTTTACATATACTCTTCTTTCTTCAGTGTTTCAAGCAGTCTTTCTTAATGCTCTTTTTTTTAAAGACCTTAATGCATTCTTCAATGTTAATGGAACTAGACAGATAATAAAAAATGATAAGCTTCATATTTTTTGTGTTAAGTTTTACTTTGGGTGCAATCTTAGATTACCAGTATACTGAATTCATATATACCCTGTCCCTATACATTTTTGCCTCTTCAATTATATACATGCCCCATTAGAATTATCCTTTTGTTATTCTATTACATTTTTGTTGCTGTGATAAATGCTATGATAAAACAAAAAAGTTTGGTGGGTTTATTTTACTTAAAATTCCATGTACAAATCCATAACTGAGGGGAAGTCAAGTCAGAAATTCAAGCAACTAGTTACATTAAATTTGTAGTTAAGAGCAGGAGAGAATGAATGCCTTGATCTTGTTCTGAGCTATTTGTCTCTTCCTTTCTACTGTTCAGTAGCCCCTGTCTAAGGACACTGTTCTTCATTACCATCAGGATCTTCCTGCACCAATTAACACTCATGACAAATCCCTATAGACATATGCACAGGCTGGCCCGATATACCTAATTTCTCTTTCTAGGTGATCATAGAATCACCTCTTTCTTTTTATAAAAGTTTTTTTTTTCTATTTATTACATACCAAACATATATTCCCCTCTCATCCTTCCTCCTGCTCTCCCACAGCCTCCCCTCCCCCCTGGTCGATCCCCATCCCTGCTTCAGAAAAGGTAAGACTTCCCATGGTGAGTCAGCAAAGCCTGGTACTTTCAGTTGACACAGGTCCAAGTCCCTCCCCCCTTCATCAAAACCATACAATGTGTCCCTCCATTGGTAATGGGCTCTAAAAAAGAATCATTTCTTTCTATCATGTTGTATTAAGGTGTGGGTGAAAATGATTCAGCATAGTTGCATAGCCAACCTTAACACATCACTCAGATGTCTTAGTTTGCTGGTGATATGGAGTGCTGACAGATACATGATGCCAAGGGCACAACAGCATGCTCTTACAGAGGAGTTCTGCTAATAAAATCTTAGCTCTTCTTCCCGGACCTCCCTTTAATAGGGCAATTTGTATGACTTTTATGACCTCCATACTTTTTTCTTTTTTCAGAACATACAGAAATGGAGTCATAAAGCATTGCTGTCTTTTATTTAGTTATAAGCTTTTAGTGTCCTTCCTTGATTATTCACAGGTTGATATTTAGTTATATTTATGCTGAATAAAATATTATCAGAATATATCACATAGGATGTTTCTATTCACATAAGAATAGCCTAATTCTAAAAAATTTTAAATTATTAATGGAACTTCATAAGCATAAGGTCATAATTTTTGTGAAAGTTTAAAATTTCAGTCTTTTTAGATGAATAAAAAGTAATTTCTGGATGGAATAGTAAAGGCTTATTTAAACTACCTTCAAAATTGCCTATGCTACTGCATTCCTATCTCTAGTATATGGGAGTTTCTGTTACTACTTATTTTTGCAAATAGCTGCTATAGTAAATATTGTAGATCTTGCCCATTTTAATCTCTTTATAGTTATATCTAATATTTTTGAATTCATAATTTTCTATAAATGTTATAATGTTAAACATTTTTTCTTATTCTGTACATTTTCTGTGGCAGGAAATGGGAATCTCAGTTATTATATATAAGCCAGTTATATTTAACACAAGCTCAGATGAAAATTAGCATTAGTTAAAAAAGAAGTGGCTTTTAAAAAGTGATATTTAGTTGTGATCTCAGTTGAAAATCTCCATAGATAATGAAGAATTAATGTGATGAAATAATCCCAACATATTTTATTCTTCTAGTAATCAAGTCAATTATATTAAGCATATATACTTATATGCTTACAGGGTCTAAATAGTCATTAATGTATTTGACATCTCCTCTACCCTCAGTGCTGCTGAAAAATGTAAAACCTAAATTCTCTCTCCTTTTCCCTCATTATTTATCATTTATGCAGGCCGTGTTTCCTTTGTCTAGAGCAGCTAAAAACTGTTGCTAAAAGCTGGTACTTAGGAATTCTAGTTGTAGGTTTTTAATGGGAATGTAAATTGTACACATGTAGATTCATTTTCTCTGCTCCAAAAGTAGACGTGAACTGTCTAGAAATGAAGAATACTGTACAGTGGTGTGAGAGACTATGTCACCGTGAGCCTTTGGTATCACATTAATGCCAATACACTATCTTTTTTAAAAAAGATTTATTTATTATGTATTCAGTATACAGAAGAGGGTACCAGATATCATCACAGATGGTTGTGAGCCACCATGTGGTTGCTGGGAATTGAACTCAGGACCTTTGGAAGAACAATCAGTGCTCTTAACCTGTGAGCCATCTCTCTAGCCTGCCAGTACACTATCTTAAACAAAAGTTCCAATAGTTTTTGCTAGGCATAAAACTCTTTTGCATATCCTTCATTATTATCTCTAATTATCACATTTATTAAACTTTGACCAGGTATTATCAAAATGGTCACTGTGTATGTTGAAGTATAAACTAAAACTATCAGCTGATGTGCAAAGATCTCAGACAGTATATAACATCTGTATCTTCTACAGTATAAATTCTAACATATCATATCCTCTGAATTATTTTAAGCAAAATAATTTGAATTTCATAGAAGATCAGATAAACCATTAAGTTTCAATAGCTATCATTACAATGTGCATCAAACTGAGTGGATAAACCAACAGAAATATGGTGAGTTGGACAGTGGATGCTCTAAGGCCAATGTCAGTGTATCAGCATCACATGATTCTTCAGAAGGCTGAACCGAGAAGATTCTGTCTAGTATCTCATTATTCCTGATGGTTTATTGAACTCTTTGATATCCTGTGATTTGCTGCATTCCTCCAGTATTAACGGTGATCTTCTTCTCTTTTATGTGTCTTCACTATCTCTTTCTTCTTCATGTCTCTGTGCCCCAAATTTCCCTGTTCATGAGATAATCAGTAATACCTGATTAAGGTCCATTCTAATAATCTAATTTTATGTTGATTATCTCTAAAAAGACTCTTCTAAATAAAAGCACTTCTGAAGTTTTGGAGGCTAAACACTTCTATGTGAGAAGACACAATTAAACTCATGATCTGAGTATCTTTCTAAAAATTTTAGTTTTTAATCTGGTTCATATTATGCTTGCATGTTTGCATGTGTATGTATGTATGATGTGTGTGCATGTATGTGTGTGGAGATCAGAAGATAGCTTCAGATATTGCTCTTCACCTTATACAGTGGAAGGATGACTTGTTACTTACCACTGCCTACATCAGACTCTTTGGTTCATGATCCCACATGAATTTTTCTGTTGTTGTCTCCCAGGTTACAATAAGAGTGCTAGAATTACAAATATTTGTTACTATAACACAACTTGCTTTACATGGGTCTTAGAGATTTGAACTTACATTTTTGTTCTTGCACGTTAAATGTGGAACCCACTAAATTATCTCTTCAGCTCCCTAGAATTGTTTTTAGAAAAGGCCTTATGTACATTTATGCTGGTTTCTAATGGTCTGCAAAACCAGGGTTGACTTTAAAAACCTCTGGTTGAGAGAGGTGGAAATGGAGAGTGATAGCGAGCCAGCCAGCCATATATATAGACAGACAGACAGACAAACAGACAGATAATTTATTTCTGCATTCAAGTTCTAGTTTATCTAGATTTTTCCACTGGTACTATGTTTTATAAATTTTTCTTAATGGTGCATGTCATAAATTCTCTGTTGAGAAATTATCTATACAAATCTCTAACAAGCATTGACACCACTCATCCTGATTTTTTATCTTGAAAAAACCCTGTAAAATAAAGCCAAGAAATTTATAGAAAAAAATCCTGTGCTAAAATATTATTAAAGAATTTATGACATAAACACACTGAATGAACAATTGCAGAACTTTTATGTAATGCAATGCATAGAAGATCTCACTTGAACATAATTCAATATTTAAACAGAATTTAAAAAAATCATTTTAGTTAGGAGAAAAATTATGCAGTTTAATAGTTTCCCTTTCAGCCTGGTTTATTGGTTTATAACCGTCCCATAAATTTATTTTTAAAAAACTGTGTGATACATTTGAAAACTCTTTAAAGCTCTGCATTTTCAGTGAAATATTTCAGTGATTTTGGTTCTAATGATATTTAACTGTTATATATCCCCAAATGTATGCAAAGAACCTATCTACTGGTGTCTCCAACTGAGCACAAAATATGCTAACATAGTCATTAGTGTTTCTCATTTAAATCCATTAAGAAAGGGAAGATAATATTGAAGATGTTACCAATTTGCAAAATAACCTAATTTATATACATTTTCTACTCTGTCTCTCAAATATCACGATGTTGGTAAAGCAAGCATTAAAATCAGTTTTAACAGTTATCCCAAAATTTACTGAAAACATTTAAAGTCAAAAGACACTAATGCTTCAACTATTCTGTGTCTAAAGGAAAAAAATATTTGCAGCTTTTAAAAAGCATAATGTAGAAAGATGTGTGTATATATTCATGTGGCATCATATTCTCCTGCTTATGATCCCAAAATTTACCATTCAAAGACATTTAGCTCAGAAATCTTTCCACAGTACTCTATTTATTTGATTTAGACTCACTTTAGTAATTTTGTAGTTTATATGATATGTCTTTCATTCTAAAATATATTTGTTAACTGTCGAACATTTTATATATTAGTGGAATTTTAAAGAGTCTTCATTCATGGATAGTAAGTAGATGAATGCTATACATAAGGCTAAAAAATCCAAAATGCTCTGGGATTGCTGGTTTGCAGAAGCATGGTTTCTGAGAAATAAAGTAAGCCTCCCATGACAGGTATTCATTTATTTCTGTGATTGTACCTTACACTTCTGTCCAAAATCCCTTACCACAGTTTCTAAAATCAACAAGTTAGAAACCTTTGCTGCAAATTGATGTTGCATTTCTGATTGTATTCTTAAAATATTTTATTGAATGACTTTGGATGAAATTGCCTATGTTCTCTATTCTTACATGCTTTCTAGGAAAACAATATTTGTTACTGAAACTAAATTGATTTTTTAACAATAAATAGCCTGTGTATAGATGAATGCATTTGACATCCATTTTGCTGTATATGATCCTGAGTCAATTTAGAATATGTGTAGAATTCTCTCTGCTTTCTAGAAGAAGATGCATTATTATGATGTTTATGTGATGTTTTAGTGAGATGCAGACAGCTTCATTTTGCATTTTAGTTTACCAGATAATTCCATCCTGTTCCAAAATATACAAACTCACCTTAGGAGCACTAAACACAGTACTCTGATGTTGACAACTTTGACACTTTTTTGTTTATAAAAATTGTTATATATCTGCTTGTTTGTCAAATAAGATTTCTTCTTTACCACTTTATTATTTTTATTGAAAATATCTCTATATAATATAATCTGATTACATTGTCTTCTCACCTAACTCCTTCAAGGTCCTCCCTACATCCCTTCCTATCCAAATCTACACCCTACCATTCTCTCTCCTTCTCAATAGAAAACAAATGGGAATTTAAAAAAATAAGCATAAAATTAGATAAAAAAAATAGAATAGGACAAAATGAACAAATAACAAAAGAAACCTAAGAAAAAGCACAGGAAAAATATACAGATACAGAGACACACATGCTCCCACATAAAGAAATAGATATCATGTAAAACACAAAACTAGAAGCATTAAAATATGCACAAAGGGACTATAAGGTTAACATAGAAACAAACAAAAATTTAAACAAAAACTGATTATGAGACAAAGGAACTTTAAACATGCCATGGAGTTTGTCTTGTGTTGGTCATCTACTGTTGGATGTGGGGCCTACCATTAGAGTGGTGTATATACCCACTAAGACTCCATTAGAGAAAACTGAGTTTTTGAGTAGTTTTCAATTGGAATAGCCTCTGGGTTAGGGATGGGAAGTTGTGTCCACTTCTATCAGTGCTGGGCCTTTGTAATAGTTTGAATGTAATTGGTTTCCATGGACCCATAAGGAATGGCACTATTATGAAATACATCACTGTGCAGATGGTCCTTGATGTCTTATATATGCTCAAGCCATACTCAGATAAGTTTGATCATATCATTTTGTTGAAGTCTTGATTTATCCTTTTATCTCATACAGTTAATAATATTTTCTTATTTCTTCATCTATTTTTGACCTGTTTTTTTTAACATTTTAAGAAGCATTGATATAAAAATAGTAACATAAAATTCAAATGTCTTGATGTCATTAAGAGGATATGGTGAGACTTATCAAAGTGATGTAATTATTTACTGTCCTAATTATGGTTACATGACAACTAACTTATCCCAATACACCACCAACTTTTAAATTGTTATGAACTGAATTTATTTATGCAATTAAAATCTAATAGATCTGTTGAGGGGGTCAGTGCCAGTTATATTAGTTAATGAGAGTGGATCCACCAGAACCATATGCCTTTTTTTTTTTTTTTTTTTTTTTTTTTGGTATTACATGCCCGGTCTAACTAGGTCAGCCAGTACTGTAGTGAAAACCTGCACTGTCAGACTTGGTTAGTAGTTTCAACATCATCTATTTATGAAACTTCATAAAAAGAACAGATTTTTGGAACAAATAATCAGATCTGGTTCTCAAAGAGTTATAGTAGCTTTTTTTGGAAAAATATTCTATAAAGTTAATGAGTTATCTGTGACATGTACAGTGGCCAAATAAAATAACCAGTAAAAGTTTGAATTTCATCTTGAAATACTATAGAGATCCTGTGTTCCAGGACATCCCCTATCTATTTTACAATTTATAACTTCATAATGTTCAAGTTGTATCTCTTTGGGTATCCAAAGGAGCATTTCTATGTAAGAAAAGACAATATATTAAATACACTGAATATCCTGTAAGCTTATTAAAAATAATACGTAAGTATGGGTATATAACTTTATAGGTAGATGCTTTCTCCAACTTGGTTTTGTGTACTTCTCTTTGTGGATTCTATTGCTCTACCCAGAATTCTTAATATTTAAATCATGTGAATAAAAAAGAATTGGATAAAAAGTGTTGGGATGTCAAGATGTGACATTTTTTACTCCTAAAGGTCATAAAATTGACCTTCTTCATCATAAAACTATTATTGAAATTTATGAGTTAAATCATATATACATTAAAAGCAATAATAAATTTTCAACAGTTAGTTTTGAGGGCAAAACAGCTTGGTGTAAATGAAAAATCAGAATAGAAACAGAAAATATGGCAGCCACAGCATGGGCATGTTGGCTGACATTCTAGTTGCTAATTACATGAGCAACTGTATGGAGACCGAATGTAATGTAATGATAATCTTTATATGAGTAAGTAAGATTATGAACTATTTCATTTCATTTTACTTTATTTTTTGACTTGGTAAATTACTACCATTTACCTTTTCCACACATAGATAAAAGATGATTGGATATACTTATTATTACATAATTTATTGTCTCTACTGTATTTAGAGTTCTGTTTTCATAATTCAACTAAATTCACTTTTAAAATTGTGAAAATATTTGTATGTGGCTTACTCTTGGTATTAAGATAATTGATTCATCTACTGAGATGTTATCAAACCAGACACAAACAAAGAGTTATTTCATAATAGGAAGGATACAGCCATCCTGGTGATATTTTGGATTACAACAATGAAAAGTACAAATTTCAAAATAGAAGAGTAATATATGGTTGCATACTATTTCTAGGTTTAATCTAAACACAGAGCAAGTAATTGAAAATATAAGAGCTTGGGGAAGAAATGAGGTACCTATGGAAGTTTAATATGTTTTGTGCTATGGAAAAGCTAATATGTAAAACACTTATCCTGAAAAGTTTTTTGAATCAATATTAATATAAATTGTCTATTACAAAGGTAATTTGATATTAACGAAGAAAAGAAATATTGATAGATATCATCCAGAGGAAGAGGGAAACAGCCACTAACATAAGGTTGAAATTAATATATTTACTAAATAAATTAAATGTTGTGAGACACTGTTTTCAATAAATTATGGGGAATAAATTATATAACCATATGTAAAATAAATTTCAGCACATTCCTTTAAAAATGGAGAGTCACTTTTACTTAGAGAATGATTTTTTAAATAGAAAATAAACATATTCCCAAAAGAAAAAAAGAACGACTATTTGGAGACTATCCAAAATTAAATTTTTTAATTTTCAAAACATGCCATTCCTTCTAAAATGTAAATTTTCAGTAACAAAGAGCAGAAATACGTATCTATTTTTCTTTCTATATATTTATATAAAGATATACTATACCAGTTTCGTTATAAGGGTTAAATGATTAAAACTGATAAATGAAAACAGTGTGTTATTGAAGAAAAAATGACTGAAAAGTGATAAATATTGGAAGTCATTAAGAAATTCAAACTAATGCTACATATAGATACCACCACACACTTAATAGATTATGTCAAATAAATCAAAAGTGACAATAACTATTTCTGGCAAAGATAAGAAATGACTGCATCCAATATTTTTCTAATTGAAATACAAAATTTTATGTCCACCTTGAGCAGCTGGTTGACAAGTTTGTATGAAGTTAGACATATTTCCGCACAACCTTGGAATCTTATTCCTAAATAATTAACCAAGAACCGTGAGAACCCATGGTTACATAAAGCAAGTGTGGCACTATTTAGAGTTGCTGTACTGATTATCTCCCAACCTCAAATGTCCCTAAACTACTGATTTAAAAGCAAAAAGAATAAAAGACAATATTATGCTACTTACAAACAGGAACAAATGGACTAGAGATACATGCAAAGCATAAGCTTAATCTTAATGATGTTGATCAAATAAATTAGGACATGGAAACATTGTTTCTGTTAGTCAATGTGTTTGAATTCTGGGGAACTGTAACTATGGACAAAGTTCAGTCAGCAGTTGCTAGAGTCTGAGTGCTGTAGTCTAACTGACAAAGTGGGTACTTTAATTACCATATAGGAGTCTGCGACATGTGACTGTAGCAGTGGTTATATAATTTTAGGTTTTACTAATTTCAAAAGACTGAAATTAAAGTTTTTACATTAAACCACACCTGTGTAATTCTGAGATATACTTTGAAAAAACTTGAACTGGGACAACATGCAATAGTTTCAGAACATAACCTCACATATTTTCTGGAGTGTGCATCTGTCATTTACCTTAATGAAAAGGTATAACTTAGACTTTGATGAATATATTTTCCTTTATAGAATTTTTTCTAAGAAATATGCATCTATTAATTTGTATATCTCTTTCTTAATCAATATGAAGTTCTGTAGTTAATTAAACTGTATGTTTATAAATAAATTCACAATCACGTAACATTATATGATTAGAATAAGTTAGATTGTGAAAGATTTTTGCCTACTCAAAGTTATATCAAATTTGGTTTTCATGTAGGAGGAGTCAATGTTTTAAACTCTGATATGTAAAATTAGCCCAGTATAGGGGAAGGGTTCTAGGTGTAATAATAATGTGACCTTCCTTCCAACCATCTGTTATGTTAAGATTTGTGTGGATAAGTAGATTCTATCTTTCTCCTAATCTTTTATTCTGTTCTCAGAATGGAGACAGTTAATGTGGTGGGCAATTCTTCATGTTGCTTCAGAATACATCACAGCAAATAAAATAGATCAATGAACAAAATTCTAATCGAAGTATTTGAAATGTCTCCAGTTAAATTTTAGTTTTCTCTGTTGTTCTGTGTCTTATTGCTCTCATGTACATTACAAATTGATATATAAATATGTGGCTTGCAGGAAAATTCTTTAGTGAGATACATATCTTATGTTCATGGTTTGATGAATGTTGAAAAATTTTTCCACCTGTGTAACTCAAGGTAGTACTAATCATGGTATGGAGCATCCCTATTCTTTTGAACACCCCGTGCTACTCCTTCAGCCCATTACTGTCTGTCTTGTGTAGGCTCTCCTTGTTGGAAGTTTATTGTTTGTACTATTGTATGAAAGTCTGTCACCATACTCTTGGTTTCATTTTGTCTGGGATGTCATAAAGGTGTAACCATACATTCTATACTCTTTGCCTCTGTCTTTACATGGCATAACGATTTTGAGAATCATGCTTACTAGTATTCCACAGAATAAAGTTGGCTCATTTTGTTCCCATTCCGCAACATTCTGTGTCTTGTTTGTAAATAACAAGTTATATGAATATGATTATAAGAAAGTACTAATTTCCCAAGGTTATTTTTGCATATTACTCTCCCAATAGTAATTATGAGACTTGTGGCTGAGGCTGAGTTCTATCCACATCAGATGTTGGTGCTACTGGTACCGTGGCAATGTGTGACAGGAGCCCATTTTAATTGTGTACCTTCCTGAGAAGTGTAACATGTAGCACATATTGTATGTTTATCAACTAGGTTGTTTCTGAGAGATTTATTCAACAATCTTGCCCATTTTAACTTGCTTGCCATTTTACTGTCAAATGTAAATAAATGTCCTTTATCTAGCATGTGAATTGTAAATATTCCATCACTGTAGCCTATGTCTGCCAGTCAATTTGTTTTCTAAATAGCATCTTTTGATGACCCTGCTTCAGTTTTTCTAAAATTCAATTTTTAATTGTCTCAATATTTGTGTCTTTATTGAGTGATGCATTCATTATGATGAAGATAACAATGTAAAAAGTGGAAAAAATAACTTGAAAAATTTTATGGGATCGAAATTGAAAAATATTTTATTGCTGTTTTATTTTCTAAGATTCTAATGTTAAGGTGACATTTTAAGACTCAATAGAAATTCCTTTTCATTGTCCAAGAATTCAATAATTTATTCATTTAATTCAAGATTTTTTTTTTTACTAGCTATTATGACTATTGTTTGCTTTGGAGGAAGAATGATGTTCTTCTAAAATAATTTTTCCATTTTATATTTGAAAGTGTAGTTCGATGGGTTATGCTAAAAAAAAAAGAAGAGAAAGAGAAAGAAAAAAATATGGTAGGCTGGGATATTGGGGATACATGATGGACTATTTTGATTTTGGTTAATTGTAAAAACTCTAAATGTTCCTGAAGGACTACAGCTTTTGAAAACTGTAATTTATTCTTTGAAATTATAGTAGAGAAAAAACCTTTTGCCTTTTCTTCCCCTCTCTCTAAGTGTTCTCTTACACCCTTTTTACTCTCTTTCATATTTATGGCCCCTTCTTTCATTAATGTACTAACTGGATAATAGAAGGTAAACAGTGGTTCATTGTGATCATTATTCTCATTATTATTTTGAATCCACACAAAGGAAACACTTTTTTTTTGTGAAAACTAACTTCTACTTAATCTCCATGTTATGTTCTTTGATGTTAATAGTCGGTATTTAGTAAACATTTGGGGGTGGGAAAAGCAATTAAAGGGCTGTAAAAGCTGGAGCTGATTTAGGGACAAAAGGAACACAGGAAATTCTATGTTTCTTGTTTTTATAACTACCACTTGGCTTTACATCACTCCCATAGCTTATAGAAATTTATTTCAGAGTAAATTGATTAAATTGCTTCTGAAGGGATATTTTATTACTTTAAAAGAATATGTGATTACATCTAGAAACTTCTGTATCTTTCTGAGTAATATCCATTTTAGTCTGTTAATAAGTTTCATTTAAGAGATAGGTTCTGTGATACATCACCATTAGTTATGTAGCTAGGTCCATAAAATATTTCTGGGTTGCATACTTAAACATCCATTGCATATTCTTTTCTGCTTTAAATTACTATGGAGAAGTTACTGGGAGATACTCAATCATATTGGTACTGAGCAAGCTGAGTGCCACAGAGAAATTTAAACACTGGCTCTGGGTTTTGTAGGGGTGCTTTATTGAAGATTAACAAAAAATCAGAGAGAGGCTATAATCATATTTGTCCAAAGTTAGTAATTAAGAGGGATTATAAGGAGTCTGGAGAGTTGTGCCTGATATTCATTGTTCCTGAAAGGATGCTCTTGTGCCTCCCAGTCTCTTACTATCCTTTCCTGTGTTGTAATTCCATGCTTACAACTTCTAGCTTCTGATTGTAATAGCCTGTGCACTTTTGAGTCGTAAATATGAAGTAATCATTATTGTTCTGAGATGCTAACTGACCAATACCAAGCATTTCACCATATGACACCTTCTCCAAATACTATTGCTCAAAATTTAGTTTTATTGTAAGTCTTAGATTCCAGGAAGTACATTTTGACTTGAATGTTTCAGTGGGTATGGCAGGGATAGGGTAGGATGGCAATATAGGGTAGTGTCAGGAGTGAAAAATTTGTTAATGAAAATTTGTTAATATAAACTGCATCAGCTGGTTGTTTGCCTGAATTCTCAATGCTAGGTTTTTGATCTCCCATGAAGTCTTAGGTACTAAAATGTCACTCATTTCATGATTTCAATTCTGGTAATGATATGGAGTTGTTTGGGAGCTGCATATGAATCCTGTTAGCAATTTTTACCAAAAGATTGATGGAAGTTTCTGACCTATAGAACAAGGGATGCCACTCTGCTTTTACTATTTAAACTATGGGGAAAAGACTATTGCAAAACTTTATCATTTTAGAAGACAATAGGCAAAACAATTCCTTTTCAGCTGTATATAGCAGAGTTTTTATGAATGTCCCCCAACTGAATTGGTCTCTTTGGGGAACATTTGCAGAGCCAGGCATTGGCTGAGGATCAGGGCCATCTAGCAGAAGGGCTCTGCTCTGGGGAAGATAAGCTGATGAAGCTTTTGAAATGTACTGGCTGCTGTGGTAGTTTGAAACTGGGA
The DNA here is from genome assembly GCA_004025045.1 of Sigmodon hispidus. Taxonomy (NCBI): domain Eukaryota; kingdom Metazoa; phylum Chordata; class Mammalia; order Rodentia; family Cricetidae; genus Sigmodon; species Sigmodon hispidus. Next base: position 29,969 of record PVIH01011863.1, on the reverse strand, counting down.
TAGGATTGATTGCAAGGCTTCCAACTCTCTCCCCTGGACTTTAGCTGAGGACTGAGGTAGTTAGGTATCAGCATAAAAACAGAAAATTAAGCTGTGTACAGTGAACAATGTTTAGAAGTCAAAGTTTTGAAAGAGAAAAGGGCATCCAATATACTTATGGGTTCCATTCTTAAAATATTGAAACCAGAGCGAAAATGCAATTTGTCTTTCATTTCTGACCATGCTTAATTTCTTATGAGCTTAAGGTGAACACTCATTTACTTTAGGTATCTATAAAATGATGGTTGATATTATTTTTGGCAAGGGAATAAAAATTAAACTCAGCTATGAATCTTTTTAGAAAGAATGTCTGGCAAATAAAACGACTTAGAAATTTAAAGAAACAAAAATCTGTGTCACAGTAAAAAAAAAAACAAAACGAACAAAAAACCCCCACAGCAACAAAACCACCCCCCAAATGAAACAACAATAGAACCATTTGGAGCATTCTTCATATTGTAAAATTAGTATAAAATGGTCATTATACTACTCATATAAACATACTAAAGAACACAGAGGAAAAGATAATACATTCTGTATAAAGAAAACAGGTGTGGACACAAGATCAATTAATTTCAAAAGAGAATCTGACACTGCTAGTAGGCTTTTTTTTTTTTTTTTTGAAGCTTTAAGCAGGCACACACAATACTCACTCATTAAAGTTATATTATCAATCTATTTTTTATAATTTGAAATAAACTCATTTTTTTATTTTTATAGAATAAAGTCTCATTTTTATCCATGTATTCCCTTGTTCAAACTCCCTTCCCCCTTCCGACCTTCCTGGTCAGTCTCTCTTATCCCTATCCCCCATCCCCTCCCAAGAAGGGCAAGAGGTCCCAAGGTGGATGAGCTCAGCATCCACTCCAGGTAAGTCTGATTTTCTCATCCTAATATCAAGACTAGATTAGGTGTTCCTCTGGAGGGAATGGGCTCCAAGGTGTCAGTCCAAGGTGTTTCAGATCCCAAGCTGTTCAATGGTTGTGGTTTGCAGCTTGGGTGTTTTTATGCTTTTTGTTTAAAGATCACTTATGTGTGAGTACATCCCCTACTTATCTTTCTGGGTTTGTGATACCTTGCTCAGGAGGATATTCTCAAAATCCATCCATTAGTCTGCAAATTTTAGGATATCATTTTTTCTTATTACTGAGTAGTACTCCATTGTGTAGATGTACCACAGTTTGTTAATCCTTCTTCAGTTGAGAGGCATCTAGGTTGTTTCCATGTTCTTGCTATTATGAATAATGCTGCTATGAACATAGTTGAGCTAATGCTTTTGGAGTGCGAATGTGCATCTTTAATTGGGAAATACCTCCAGCATGGGCACAGGTGACCAGTTCCTAAATATAACACCAGTAGCAAGACACTAAGAACAGCAATCAATAAATGGGACCTACTGAAACTGAGAAGCTTCTGTAAAGTCAAGGATACAAGTGGTCAATAAGAACAAACGACAACCTACAGAATGGGAAAAGATTTTCACCAGCCCTACAAATGACGGAGGACTGATCTCTAAAATATATAGAGAACTCAAGAAACTAGAGCCCAAAACTAGTAGGCTTTACTAAAGAATTGTGGAAGCCAGAGGTAGTAACTTTATGTCTATAATGCAATGGAGTAAAGTTTTCACTGTCTAGTGTTTTTCTACTTTTCCTATGGTGACGTGAATGAATGTGAATGATTGTCTATTCATCACAGAGAGGTCACTCGAAATAGATCAAAGAAATGTCAACTATGCCTTGTTTGATGGATGAATGAATTTGCTGGTAAGGGCTGACTCACAGGACCATGGATGAGGGGTTACTTACAGGAATATACATGCCACAGACAGATACATCAGTCTATATGTGTGATGACTCATGTAAAGGGCATCACTAGAGTTCCCTACAAATCAGAAAGAGCTCCTCCTAGGAATCTTCCACCAGACACATTTTGTGTATGTCACTATCAGGAAAGCCCTGGAGAGTAGTGTAATTTTTTCTAACTTCCTGAGTCTTGGTGAGCCTGACTCTTTCTTCAGGAAAGACTATTTTGATTTGAAGAAAATAATTAACTTTGGGCTTCTAGTACTAACAAAACTGTAAATAAACTAAATGCTATATAGATGCTTTACAAAAGAGAAATCTAGAGTATTTGTTGTCACTGGAGATACATTAATATTTCACTTCATGATGAATGACACAAGGTAGAAGCAGATAAATTTAGGAAGATACAAACAATATCAGAAATTAAAAATTATGTCATTTTGGCTTCAAGAGTTTGTATATGTGGTAGGAATGTATTCTGAAGGAAGTTAGGGTTTGACCATGTTAATTATGCATGCATAAAATTGTTGGAGAATAAATAAGATGTAATTTTAAAAGTTAAAAATAATATCATTTGTTACTAAGGGAGCAATAGTTATTTGTCTTTAATTTTATTTAAAATTTGCACAACAATGATAATAAGCCATGTTTTTCTACCTGTGTGAGTTTTTAAGAACAAGTTCTTGTAACCATGACTACAAATATTTACAAAAAAAATGGTTCTGCTATATGCAGTTGAGAGTTCATTGGTTTTCAGGATTCAATCATTTCTTGATATGTGAATTACAAACATCTTTTTTACTCGTCAGTAGCTTCTTATCAGAGAAATGCAATTATTTTTATAAAGTTATGTGCAAGTCCTCTATAATAAAGAGTATGAACTAAGGTTATGGCTAATTTTATGTGTTAATTTTACTAAAATGTGAGTTGCCTAGAAATTTAATTAGGAATTATTCTGAGGTATATTTGTGAAGGTGTTTCTGAATGAGATAAGCAACTGCATCAGTAGCCTGAGTAAAGCAGATTCTCTGCTTCCATAAGTGGGTACCATTCAGTCTGTTGAAGCCAGAACAAAAGCACAGCACAAAGAAAGGGAGAGTTACTCACTATTTAACTGCTTGAGCTGGCACATTGTTCTCTTGGCTTGGGGGATGGGATTTACACAATTGATACTCCTGGATCTCAGACCTTAGGGCTTGGAATGGAAATTTACCACCTGCTGTCCTGGGCTTCTAGCTTGCATATAGCAGATCACAGCACTAGTGCATGAATAATCATGTAAGGTGATTATACACACACACACAGACACACACACACACACCAAACAAATATACACACACCAATTGGTCTTATTTTTTGGACAACCTGAGTTAACAAACTATGCTATCAAAATTAAAGGCACCTGAATTGTGACTGAAGGACTCAGTGTTTATAAGATTTTAATTGTCTCAACACATTTTAATCAATTCTAAATATATCAATCACATTTCAGCATCATTTTTTATTTTAGAAATTGTTACGCTGGCTTAATCCTTTAAACTTAGAAATGCAAAGAAACATTGCAACCAAAACAAAGAAAGTGAAATGAAAACATGTATAAAAGTAGTATTATATGGACTAAACAAGTTATATTTTGGAATATATGTATAGACAAAACAATGTGTGCATATAATAATAAATAGGCAAAAAGTCCATGAATTTGAAAAATAGTAGAAAGGGAAATATGAGAAAGTCTGAAGGGAAGAAAAGGAAGGTAGAAATGTAATTTTAATCTTAAAAATAATGTTATAAAAATATGAATCAATTACAAAAAATATAAAATAACTACATACCTCCCCCCAAAAGCTATACAAATAGTTCTCAAAAGATGAAATATGAATGGATGAGAATCTTTTTAAAGAAAATATTCAACATCTTTTATCTTTAGAGAATTGTAAATTAAAACTGCTTACCCTAGTCAGGTAATACACACAAACACACACACACACACACACACACACACACACACACCAAATGTTGGCTGGGTCTGAGGAAAGAAAAAAATAATTCACTGATGTTGAGAGTGTAAAAATGGTCAAGTTACTTTGGAAATCAATGTAGAGGCTGTTTGAAAAGTGAACTATAGATCTACCAAAAATCTAGCTATATCACTCTTGCACAAGTATGTGAGACTTCACATCTCATACTCAAGATACTTTTTTATCTATGCTTATTCATGCTTTATTCACAATAGCCAGACTAGGAAAACAGCCTAGATACCTATCAATTAATGAATGGATAATGAAATATGATGTACTTAATAATTAGCATATTACTCATCTATTATAAAAAATGAAATAAAAACTCATAATAAGTAGATTGAGCTATTAACAATCATTTGAATTAGATAACTTAAACCCAGAAAGCAAACATTATTTTTCTTATTCGTTCATGTTAGCTTTGAACTTTCAGATATATGTTTCATTTGATTTGTCCTTAGAGACCAAGAAATTAGAATGTGTCATTGAAAATGGTATTTTAAGGGAGGGAAACAGAATGTACTTGTATAATAAAGGTAAAGGAGAATAATAGAACAGGAAGAGTTAAATTGGAGTGGAGAATGAGAAGGTGGGCGAAAGGAAGGAATATGAGGAGGAACTAATCACATTAAAGACATTAAACTACACACACACACACACACACACACACGCACACACACACACACGCACACACACACACACACACACACACACACACACACGCACACACACACACACACAAATCCCAGTTCCAGGAATGGATAACCTCTTTTAAAATTGTTGGCCAATGAAGTCCAATAGGTGCTCAGACATTACAGCCTATTGTGAATACTATTAGCTTTCTGGAACTTGATAGTTAGTCCCTATTGTTAAAGATAGCATGTACATGCATCATAGACTATGTAGAAATCAATTTGGTGCTCATCTGAAAACTTCTTTTCTACTAAGTAGCTTTCATAGTTGTAATAAGTTTCTTCCCTGGCCTTTCCAGCCTAAGCCTAAGGTTCCAGCCCTCTTGCAGCCCCACTGCTGCTTTGCTCCAAATAATCACAAAAAGGTTTATATTAATTTCATGCTGATTGACCTATGGTTCAGAAATATTGCTAGCTCTTTCATCTTAACTCAATCTATTTTCATTAATTTGTTTAACCATGTGGCTTGGTACCTTTCAGAGCAGAATGGTTGTCTTTTTTCTTCTGTGTCTGCTGGAGTCACTCTCTGCTGGCATCTCTCTTGGTGTTTCTGCTGGTGTCTCTCTCTGACTCTTCCTCTTCCCAGAGTTTTCTAAGTTTGGTAGCCCTGCCCACGCTTCCTGACTGCCTTCTGGACAATCAGTTTTTTATTAAACCAGTATTATAAAAAAAATTAAAAAGATCATACATAAGTAGGTGGGGCTGGAAACAATAATTTGAATTAGGTAACTTAAACCCAGAAGGCAAACGTTATATATTTTTTATTTGTTTATATTAGTTTTGAACCAGTAAGAAAGACAATATATTAGAACATAATCCCACTACCCATAATATTGGAGGATGCTGACCTAGTCTGGTCCCATGCAGTCTCTATAGCTATTGATCTGAATCCATGAGTTCTTATTTGCTTGGTTCAGTTGTTTCTATAGATTTTCTCCATTATCTTGATGTCCTCTTTGTCATATAACTCCTCTTCTGTCTCTTTGACTGGACTCCGGGAGCTCAACGTGGTGCTTGGCTGTGGATCTCTGCATCTGCTTCCATCAGATACAACATGAAGGCTCTATGATGACAATTAGGATAGTCACCAATCTGATTACTAGACTAGGCTAGTTTAGGCACCTTCTCCACTATTGCTAGTAGTCTAAGCTGAGGCCATTCGTGTGAATTCCTGGGAAGGTCCCAAGCACTAGCTTTATACCTAACCTCATAATGTCTCTCTCTACCAAGATATCTCTTTCATTGTTCTCCCACTCTATCCCTGTTTTAGCTCACCCATCCAGTTCCCTCATGTTCTCATCCCCACCACCTCCCTCTATTGCCTCCCCTTGCTCCTAGTATACTCAGAGGATCTCATCTAATTTCCTTTCCTAGGGTGATCCATGTGATCTTCTTAGGGTCTTCCTTGTTAGCTAGCTTCTCTGAAGCTGTGGGTTGTAGTCTTGTTATCCTTGTTTTGTATCTCGTATCCACTTATGAGTGAGTACATATCATGTTTGTCTTTCTGAGTCTGGCTTACCTCACTCAGGATATTTTCCAATTCTATGAATTTGCCTGCAAATTTTATGATGTCATTGTTTTTAATTGCTGTGCAATATTATATTGTGAATATATACATTCTTTGGTTGAGGAGCATCTAGGTTGTTTCCAGGGTCTGGTTATTACAAATAATGATTTTATGAACATAGTTGAGCAAGTGTCCTTGTGGTATGACTGAGCATCCCTTGGGTATATGCTCAAGAGCGGTATTGCTGCATCTCTACTAAAGACAGAATTAAGCTGAAGCCTAAACACATATTGTTATAAATATAGATTAGGTTATCTTTCAGTCTTCATTATAGAAACTTCTTTTTTTTCAGTACATATCAATTAACACAGAAAGCAACACTGGTCACAGTACAGAGAATAAGACTGAGGGATGCCCAGATCTATAGGGGACATCTATATCACATCCTGTCCTCCACAAGCTCAGGGATCATTGCAGAAGAGGACTAAAGGTAGTTTATGACTGCAAGGAAACTAATTTCCAGACACAGATAAGCAATTATACAAATGAACTCACAGTAGTTATGGCAGCATGTATAAGATCTGCATAAGCACAAGGCAGAAAAACTGTCAGGATGGAACAGGAAAAGTAGGCAATAAGCCTATGCCTAGATAAGCAGGTATTGGAAATTCATAACTTTTGGAAGAGAGAAAGTCAGCTTTTTTTCATGATATGGACCCTTTTTCATGATATGGTATATTCATCATGTGAAAAGTGCCAGAGCAAAGAAAATACCATGTAAGCCATATTTCATTTATGTTTTAGTGAAAATAACAAAATAGGATTTTGAAACCTGGCACACTTGGGAACATTTGACTGTCTCAAGAGATTATTATTATAAAGCTATGGAATCTAAACAGTGGGTGTTTGAGGAAGCTAATATAGTTCTGCTATGTTTAGGTCCATTTATGCACATATGTTATATCTCAACCACAGTTTTAAGAGAATTAAACTTGGGGAGGAAAGTCTTTGTCATTGAATGGTACTGTAATTGTTGAGTGGTCTGTTTCAACATGGGCCCCACCTTCTCTCTCACACAAAATATAAAACTAGAATAATTCCCAATCAATTGAATATAAAAGTAAAACATTTAAATTTGAAGAAAAAAACTCATGTATGTGGAATGGGGAAAATTTTATGCAGTTTACACAAAAAGTAATTTGTAATGAAAGATCATAGTTGTCTTAATGAAAATTAAAATGATCACTAAAAAAATTGTCTATTATAAAAGAGTTAGATTTTACCCAAATAAAATATAAGTAAAATATTTGTTCTTTCAATTTTTATAAATAACTTTTAGAAATCAATATAGATAATCCAATTAAAATAATCAAAAAACTAAGTAAATGGACATTTCATAAGTTAAGATTAAAAGTTAGCCAAGATGTAAATTGCTGATTGTTTATATCTGGGACTTTGTATTAGCATTGTGATGAGGTAGCAGTGTATAATCCTGTAATGAATAATATTTATAATATTGAAAAGACATAGTGTTGGAGTATTTATAGTATAGTTGGAGTTCTCTTACAGTGCTAGAACTACTTGAACACTGTGTAAAGCTTTGTCAGAAGTGCTTAATAGATTCCAGTATCTAAGCTTCTAACCATGGCATGAATGAGAACCACAAGGCATGGGGATTGGCAGTCCATTATTTATAATAGACTCAAAGTGAAGTCAGAACAATATCATTATCTGCTAAACAGGCTGTGCTATATAACATACAATCCCATATCACTGAAATATCTAGGATAGGTAGATTCATGAAGACAGATAGGAGCCGGGAGACTTCTTGAGGCTGAAGGTAGAGTTCATGGAAATTGATTATTTCCTCTTGTAATGACACCAGTTCTTTCTTTCCTGCTTCCTTTCCTTCCTTCCCTCCTTCTCTTTCCTTTTTTTCCTTATTTTCTTCATCCCTTTCTTTCATTCTTTATTTCTTCTTTCTTTCCTTCTTCCTCTCTCTCCCTCCTTTCTTCCTTTATTTTTATTTATTTACATTTATTCTTCTGTCATACAATATATCCCGATCCTCTCTCTGTACTCCTCCCTGTTTCCCTCCTTCCTGTCTACCCCAGATGCACTCCTCCATTTCTCCTAGGAATGTGGATCAAACACAGTATAACAAGATACAATAAGACTAAGCACAAACCTTCATATCAGGGCTTTACAGGGCAACCTAGTAGATTGAAAAGGGTCCCAAGAGTAGATGAGATTTTAATTAGATAATATCAGGTACAAGTACACCAAGAACTTTGAATTAGAAATTTAAAAATAGTGAGTTTTCAGTCCTGAATGAGATGTCTCCATCAAATCCCTCCCCTCAGGGCTCAGTGAACCCTGATGAAGGGGAGGCTGAAAGAGGGTAAGAACTAGAAGGGATAGAGGACACCAAGGAACCAAGGAGGGTGGGTATATATATTTAATAAAATTAATCTGGAATTAAAGACTCAACCACAGAAACAAGCCAGGTCAGGAAGGGGTAAGCCACACCTTTAATTCTAGCTTTAAGCATGTGGAAAGAGGAACCTAAGAGAGCTGGGCAGAGCAAGAGAAGAAAGGTTTTTCAACTTCTCCAGAGACTTTTCCTTTCCTTTTGACTGAGCACTCAGGGGCATTCAGTTGGAGGACTCCTGGAGACAGGCCTGAGAAGTTGGCTAGGTGGCTGTGGTTTGTTGCTCATAGTCCAGCTTTTCTCTCCAATATATAGCTCTGGGTGTTCATTATATACTAACTAGAGTTTCTGCAATAAAAGTGGATACAATAGTCCATCTCTACCCCAGAAGCTATCTCCAATTGATAAGCACCCCAAAAGAAAAAAAATTGTTTTCTCCAACATAGTCACTGGGCATGCAAACCATTCTTAAGGGCCAGACCTATGCTTAGCAGTAGATGAACTACATAAAATGAACTACATGGCACTTTCAGAGGTTATTTCATAATGCTGTGTCAATGCTTTTACACACACACACACACACACACACACACACACACACACACCCCTTACAGGTATGCTTTTCAGTTTTCTGTTTTTAAGGAATTTGTGTATGTGTGTGTGTGTGTGTGTGTGTATGTGAATATGTATGTGTTGGTGTCTATATGTGTTTCTTGTACCTTTGACTCTTCTGCTTCTGTTTCATTTTTAATCCTATTTTATTGTTATTTATAAATGCCTGTTTGTTTTCTAATGAGAAAGAGAGATAGGAAACATGGATATGGTTTTAGATTTGGATGGGAGGTGAGGTCGGGAGCATCTTGACAGAGTTATAGAGTTGAGGAAGAGGAAGTTGTAAACAGAATATATATGTATAAAAAAGACTATATTTTTGATAAAAGAAATAAAGAGTTTCATGAAATATGACCTTAATAAATCCACTGAGTAGCAATGTTATAAATGTATTATTACACAGCAACTAGAGAGCATGAGCTGTGGCTTTATTCATCATAAAATGTACTTGTTAGCAGTGTTATATTTACAGAAGGGCCTAGAAAAACGCATATTGTTTCATCCCATTTATATTAACTCAGGTGGAGACAAAGCTTAGGGACAATGGAAGGAACTATGGATGACAGGATTATCAGAGGAGCGATGAGCTATTTATTGTAAAGATGGCAAAGGAGAAACAGTCATTCATTAGATATGAGGACATGTTCTAGCTTTCCGTTGTTGATCGTATTTGTACACCTATGGAGAAATCTTTGAGGCACATAATGTGGATCTCTATATATCATATTGTTATTGTTTGATATCTCTAAAGTAAGGGACAATTTGTTACAAAAATTCATAAGGAATTACATGAACAAGAAAATTTTTGTAAACTTTTTACAGGGTAGAGAAAGATGACTCTCTTTGCTTTATTGGAATTTCTGCACTTGTCAATGTTAGGATTGTCTTCTAGCCTCCAAAGCGATGCCTGCTCAAGCTCCATTTAAGAAGAATTCCCACCATCCAACTCCTCCTTTCTGTTTTGTCTTTCCTGGAAGCTCGCTCTAAACCCCTTCCCCTCCCTCCCTTCTCTCTTCTCTCTCTCCCTCTCTCCATATTAATTTATAATAGTAAAGTCTTCTTACATAGAAGCAGTCTAAGTGTCTCCTGCCATGCCGCCACCTGCTACCTCCTCCCACCACATGAGGCATGAGGTTTCCATAGCCATCCATCAGTCACCCCGGGTAAAGCATGTATCAGATCAGATCAAACATGATCACAACAGTCAACAATGACTTAACCACACATATACAAATACCATATGCCAGGTACCTTTTTACAACCCTTATAACACCATGAAGAGAAAAAAGCTTTTTGGCGACTGCTTGAACAGCCCCAGGTCCAGGCATCATTTGCATCAGCAGCTTATATTCTTTCTGTGACTATTTGTAACCTTTCCAAAAGAGAAAAAATTTACATCATTTGAGAATTGAATGTATAATAAACTATGCTTTGAACATTATAAATGAAAAGTCTTCTACAAAGTACAATTGAATGAAAGGCATGAAAATATGACTCTGCAGTATCACATTAAAAATATATGTAGTAATCAGTGATGGGTGGAATTTTTCAAAAGTAATTCAAATGCTAATGCCTGTGGTGAAATCTTTCAACTGGGAAATGTGGGGACCTGTTTGTGTTGCTTGCTCTGCCAGATTCCAATTTCTCTCAGCAGAGAAAATCCTTTTATGAATTAATAAAACCTTTCTACCCTGAAAGTAGGGGAATATACAGCTTAATGGCTGGAATGTGTTGCCAGGATTTTGTAATTTAGACAGTGTGCTACGGCTAGAACAATACTCCAGTGCACTGATCTTTAATGTCAAATGTCAGCTTTCTGCTGAGTGGTACTCTGGACAGAACCCAAACAGTTTACTCTTAGAATAAATGCCATATATATCCTCCTCTGACAACTATAATTTGTATGGCGGTGGGATGATATTATCAAACACTTCTCATCTTCCAAACATGACAAACTTTTTTTTTACAAATAAAATCTTAGAAAACCTTATCTTCCAGCTTCAATATTAGAACAAAGAAGTAGGGGGTAAAAATTTGGGAAAGAAAAGTCATATAATCACTGTATTTTTATCTTATCTTGATTCTTAGCCTTTGCAAAGTAACTAATTCTGAAAAATATTATAGCGTAAGTCATTATTTTTCCATGTTTACCCATGAGTAAGGAATACATTTCAATTTACAGTGTGAGTGGGGAACAAAGTACAGATTGATGCTAACTTTTAATTTGTTGTTAAAGAGTATTTTAAAGCTAATTTATCAAAGTTAGTTTCTTCATAATATTTATGTCTAAAATGAATCTCTAGTGATCAAGAGATTTCATAACTTTCCATTAATTCATAGTGTGCCCTCAGTGCTAGCTTGCAAAATGTTCTAGGCACATAAAGTGACATGTACAGGGCTATGAACCAAAAATGGATCTAGATGTAATTTTTGTAATCCATTGTTTTTGACAAATTAGTATCAAACTTATTTCATTCAAAAGCATTATGTTACCTAGTTTTAATGGGTCAAGAATTTAGTTATTTCACTAGTGGTCTAGCTTGGCTTCTCTTTGAGGTTCACTAAACCTTCTGATCAGGACTATTGTGATCTGAAGGTGACCAGAAGTGGTACTTTGATTTCCAGAGCAGCAACTCTATTACCTGACTTGGAAATCTTCCTGGCTTTGGTGAGAGGCCTAAATTGTTCAGCACATGGAAGTCCCCGGTTGGCTGGGTAAATATCATTACTGCTTGGTAGATCATTTCTTCTAAAATGTATGATCCTTTTCCAGTTTTAGTCTTGATAAATAAAATTCTTAAAAAAGCAGAAACAAACAAATGCAAACATGTTTGTATTTATGGTGCTGCTCATGGGCATTGAAAGGCTAACATAATGGTCATAGCCTTCCAGAAAGAGGCACAGATATTCATAGCTGAAGATATGAGGTTAAAAATGTCACAGCCAGGTCTCACTGTAATAGTAGTACAATGAAGTTTGATTTGGGTCATTATTGGCTTGAGACACCATCTGGAAACAATCAAAGAATAAGCCTGTGAAGAAAAAAAAAGAGTGTCAAATGTTATTAGCAAGACTGTAACGAAAGATAGAAAAATAAATAAAAAAGAACAAGAAAAAGCTTCCAAACTGTCATTGGAATTCAAGTTCTAAAACTTCAGGAGGCATCCACATATCCATAAAGGTACAATGGTTAAAGCTATCAATTATTAGGAAATATATTTTGTCCAGGTAGAAATAAATTTTTATACTACTCTGACAAAAAAATTAACACATATTAGACAAAGAAAAATGCTCAACACACAAACTATTTTGGTTGCAGTGTGAATTTGAATTTAAGTTATAATACATCTTTTTTATTATGTCACAAAATCACATGGTAAAGAAAATCTATAAAAATTTGACAGAAATTTAATTTTGCATAGTAGATAATTTTATGTTTTTGTTTCAATTACAAGATGATTAAGACTAGGTACTTAATAATGGAAATTCTTCCTTAGCACATGCTTCTGTGGCAGTAGGGCAATCCTCTGTGGCACTCAGATGAGAATTTTCTTGTCTGAGATAACATAGTAGATCAGACAGGGAAACAGCAAGGGTCAAGCCCTTGGAGTGGCTTTGCCTCAAAGCCAGCCACCTTCACAGGAGCCAAGTCAACCTAAGATTAACTTGAGTACTTCACACTAGGTCTCCAACACATCCATGACCTCAGCACTGCTGTGCTTAGGAACCAGCTCCCAGCACAAGGATATTTGGAGAACGACTTCTACATGAATCATAGTAAGTATTATTTGAGGTATTTTCTTCGTGTTTGGAGACAAAGTGAAAATATTGAAACAATCTACAACAAGCAAGGAAGCACTAATTGAGGAAAATGCACTGTGTGACACATCCATGGACTACACTAGATCTAATTGTCCATCTCTTTTGTGTTAAATCACACATAATAAACTTGTCAATGAGTCACTTTGATAGGACTCTGGGACTCTTTCTAGGGAGAATAGGGTTCAAGTATCTGCTTTCTGGAACAAATTGTTCCTTAAATTTCTTGCTTAAAATTGTGCCTAATGCATTTTATTCCTCTTATCTGTTTGTAATCTCTCAAGATAATCATTAAAAGGGGATATTAGAGCATTCATTAAAGTTATGATAATAATTTTGAGTGCTTATGTAATCTCAGCTAATCTTAAAATATTGTCCAAGGAATGTTGTATCCCATTTCCCACTTTAGAATACTATGAAATATTATCATATATATGATAATATATCATAATAAATATGATAATTATCACATGGAAATAGTTAATTGAATGCACACTTGCTTTTCTATATAAGGTGATGAGTTTTGCACCCTTGACTTTCATGGTGTGTCTAATTGGACTGCACCCTTCAGATTCAGCTACCCTGACTCACATTAAAGGTTTCAGTCATATATTTTTCAGAAGTCACAAAGACTGTGTGGCATAGTTCTATCTTTGGAACACAGCAGCTGGCTCAGTGTGTATCTACTTATTGCTGAGAACAGTGTGAGTTTTCCAAAATTGGAAACATGACATATTAAAGAAGTTTTCTGAGTGTGTGCACATCTATCTATCTATCTATCTATCTATCTATCTATCTATATCTATCTATCTATCTACTGTGAGATTTTTCTCTTCTTACTCATCATTAATTTATGAATCAACTCCATTTATAAACCATTAATCTATATCTTTTTTTCTCTAATAATGAATCTGGACTGAATTTGTATCTATATCTGCTTATCTACCTATAAATCTTGTATGTTTTGTTTACATAAGAATTGAGACTCTATCTGTCCCCCAAAGAAAAGACATGTAAGGAATCCAGGTGAGCCATGGGCTGGGACATGTGGCAGGTAGATTACTAGAAATGGGTTGAATTAAGATGAAAAAGCTAGCTAGTAATGTGCTTGAAACATAGGCCAAAGAGTATGAAGCTAATATAAGCATCTGATTAATTTCTTGGGGGGAAAATTCTGCTGTAGGCCAGGTCCAAACCTCCAGCCCAAAAGGGCCCAGGAAACCTTCTACAACAGATGGCATCCCAACTACCTGCATAAAGCCTAAGAAAGATTAAAAAGCTTAAAAAGCATTCTAGATCACTGAAACAGAGCCAAAAGCGGCTTTCTTAATTGCATATCTGAACTGATTTGTAATACAGAGACAGAGTGGTGTTCAGGTGGGAATTTAAAGATGGCAAGTCCATGGCACACAGCTTAAACCCATATGCTTCATGGAAGGCTTGGCATAAGTGTGATTGATTTAAGGTTTCTGCTTATACTGAACAGAAAGGAAACAGAGTCAAAAACAGTTTTTCTGGTAGCATCATTCCCTGAGTCCGCTCTCTTTGCTGGCCTTGAGAGAGATGCAGCAGGCACCTCCACCATATTGAAAAGTCGCCAAAAGGGGCAGAGTCAGCAATCAAAGTGATACCAACATTTTAAAAGCTCTGTGGGTTGGAAAATGATTAAGAATTCTCAATAAGACAGATTTAGACTCACAAAATCTCTAAACGGGGTACAATGTATGTAAAATATGCATAGGCTTCAGAGAGAAGAAAAAAAGGGTAAAAAAAAACCCTTAAGAAAGAGAAATAGGAATAAAGATGAAAGGCCACTTATAGATGGCAAATAAACAAAGAGTCTAGATTATGATTATTGTGTTTTCTTTTAATTTTTTTAACTTTTAATGAGCTAACTGTAGAAAGACAGTTAACTGCTAAGGCTGCTAAGTTAGACAAACATATATATTTTAAAGATATCTTGACTTTGTAATCTGTTTATAAGAATTTGAGCTTTGGAAAAAAGTTTCTGTTTTTGTCTCCACAGAAGGTCAAAACCTGTGGATTGTTTCCAGGCAAATGTGGTTTCATTTGCTAAGGACACCTGAACATTCTCAGCTTCCAAGATGCCAATTGAGATGATCCAGCCTCAAGACCCCATGAAATCAATGTCCTTTGTCAGCAGGAAGTAATAAAAGAAAGAAAACTATGTCCAATTTTGTAAAATATTACTTCTTAATGTTTGTTTTCATTAAAAATGGTTAATGGTCATAGTCAATCTCTTTAAAAAAAGGGGGGAGTATATGATATAAGAATGATTAAGAAAGATAGATGGATTATAGTTTATTGATATAAACTTAAGATCAATTTTGTTATGCTGTATGTATTTTTCTACTCTTGATCAAGGTATGATGCTTATGTAACTCATTTAAAATTGAAATATGTAATTGAGAAATGCAGATTAATAGTCATCTATGATAACTAAACTTCTAGTCATATTAATTAGGTTTTTGTAGATATACAAAGATAGATTTCAATTAGATAGGTAGTCTTCAAATACTTCAAAGATATGCAGAATATGGCATTTAAAGTATTTTAAGAACTTAGAATTTTCTGGGCAGTGAGACAGGTCTGCTCCTTGTAGCACCAATGTATTTCAGGAAAGTTATGGACATTGAAAAAACTTCATGTAGAATTTATTTTGTGGCAACAGTTAGCCACTGGACAAGAAACTGCTCTGGTATTGACTGCTTGATAGTATGCTGTATAAACTGGACATGCAGGTTCCATAGGAAAGTGACCTCTGAACTTTGGCAGAACAAGCCGAGATGTCCTTCAGGCTCCTGTTTTACAGAAAAAATTGTCAGACATTCTTCAGGACACAAGGAGAAGCAACTGATGGACTGTGTCAGATTTCCTGCATCACTGAAAGGTATGCCAGAGACTTTGGGCCATAAAGGCTGAAGATGGTGCCCCAACATTACAAAGGAACTTTGGGTGACTGTCCAAGCAGACAGGTGTCATCTCTGTCATTTTCTAGACTTTAGAAGTTGCTTGCACTTTCTGTTTATTTGGATAATATTATATCCTTCTGTGGTCTTTGATGTGGTGGAAGGCTTAATAATTATAGGTATAGTTCTTTTTAGTTTAAAAGGTATATTAGATATGAAACTTTAGACTCACAATGATAAGGTAGATAATGGAATATTCTCTTTAATTTTGTGAATACAAATAGACTGGATATTGTGACTGTGATTCCTACTTGAGAGCTGTTCTGTTGTAATTTTGCTATATGGAAACCAAAACCTTCCTTTTTGATTAGACAGAAAAGAGGAAGTGTGGTGGAATGTTCTCTGTATGCTGTAAATAAAGGAGCTGTTTTGGTCTATGTGGAGCACTGTAGAAGTAGGTGCAGGAACAGAGGACAGGCAGTTAGAATGAGGGTGGAGTTAGTCAGTCTCCATCTGACCCCCAAAAAAGAGACATGTAAGGAAACCAGATGAGCCACGGGCTGGGACACATGGCAGGTAGATTACTAGAAATGGATTGAATTAAGATGAAAGAGCTAGCTAGTAATGTGCTTGAGACATAGACCAAACAGTATGAAGTTAAAAAAAAAAAGAGTATTTATAATCAAGTAAAATACATCAGTTTTAATAAGTATATGCTGAAATATAATGGCAGAGAGAAGAAAGAAGATATGAAAAGACAAGGCAAACATAAATTAGTACCCCATGTCATGAGTATTTAAGATTCTTGAAGTCTACATTATTCTTATTTTCACATGAAAGTCACTTGCCTTAAAAGTTGTGATCATTATAGTAATACAAAAAAGAGTGCAGAGAGATGTAGAACCTCTGCAGAATAAAAGTGTGCATGAAGTTATGCAAAGTTTACCCTGTATAGTTAGCTGTTCTGAAGCACTGTAGTTAATATACCTTGCAAACACCAGAAATACAGTGTGTAGTTCTTATTTGGTGAATGTTCACACCTTTTTAATTTAAAAAAATACCTAAAATTGATGAGAAGATGATACAAAATACCCAGTATTTAGTGTGATTTCTTTTGTTAGCTGGGTTTTAAATGTTCATTGAGAAATACTTAAGAATGGTTCAGAAAAAGGGTAAAGAAAATTATAGTCTTGTAAGCAATCAGTGGGGAAAGGAAAGAGGAAGTGAAGACTCCCAGATAAAGACATTGCTTTAAAAGGCACTCAGAACCTCAGACTTAAAGTCAGAATCATAACATTAACAGAAAAATAGTTAAAGAATTTCTTAACATTCAGTATCATTGATAGATATGCTGGTATTCAAAGGTATATTCATAGACAAGCATTGCAGTTTTAAACACTAGCTCCAGCTATCTGTTCAACTGAATAACTGGTTTTAATTTTCCATTAAGATGTCCATGAGGATCAATGACACTTTTTTGCTTTGTTTTGTTTGTTTTTCCTTTTTTTATTATGAATAAAGTCTTTTTTTTTTTAAATCTGTGTATCCCCTAGTTCAAACTCCCTTTCCCCCTCATCTCTCCTAGTCACTCTTTCTTCTCCCCATCTCATTATCTCCTCCCCTGCAAGGGCAGGTGGTCCCAAGGTCCCAAGGTGGCTTAGTTCTGCATCCACTTCAGGCAGATCTGCTTTCCTCATCCAAACGTCAAACCTGGGTCAGGTTTTCCTCTGGAGGGAATGGGCTCCAAGGTGCTGGCCCAAGGTGTTTCAGATCCGAAGCTGTTCAGTGGTTATGGTTTGCAGCTTCAAAATGCTTTGCTATTTGTTTAGAATCCACTAATGAGTGAGTATATCTCCTGCTTATCCTTCTGGGTTTGAGATACCTTTCTCAGGAGGATATTCTCCAAATCCATCCATTTACCTACAGATTTTAGGATATCAATTTTTTTATTGCTGAGTAGTACTCCATTGTGTAGATGTACCACAGTTTGTTAATCCATTCTTCAGTTGATGGACATCTAGGTTGTTTGCAGGTTCTTGCTATTATGAATAATGCTGCTATGAACATAGTTGAGCTAACGCCTTTGGAGTGCAAATATATATAACTTAAAATGTGAAGTGTGGTTTATCAATAATAAAAAATATGTGGAGTAGATGCCAAATAAGGAAGGGACAGATGACTGTTAAAAAATTGTTCCATTCCAATACCACTTTTTAAAATTTTTATAATTATTTGCATCTTTATGATTTTATAATTATTTGAGTTTATATTTATAATTTTTGCATCTTTGTTATATAGGCCAATGAACCAATGAACTATAAAGTCAAATGTCATGAATAAGCAAAATTATGTCTCCTAAAATTTCCTATTTCATGATCTTAAATAGTTGCAATGTCTGTCAGCCATCTAGATTAAGAAGTGCACACAATGTACCTATTTGTGATTATATGTCTAAGGCAACTTTTGTTTCTAAATCAGTTTACTTAGCAATTGTGAACCATTTTACCTTAGTGAAATTTGGTCCAAATAAAGAAAGACTAACTTAGATAAGAAAGAAAAGCTTCTTTGGGTAAAATTAGAATGGTATAATGAAGTTTTAAAGTGTTTATCATCATCATCATTATTATTATTATTATTTATGTCTTTGAAACTTGTTTCTTCTCTGTAGCCCAGGCTGTTCTCAAATTCATGATTCTTTAAATTTGCCTCATTAGAGTTGGACTACAGGCTTAGAACACACCTGGCTTGTAGGGCGCGGTTTGCCTTTGCACAACTTGCTGGAACATTCTATTGCCGCTTATGCTAATTAGGCATCGAGTAGTGACCAATTCAACGTGCTGATGCTAATTAGGCAGTGAGAAAGGACCTATCCGATGTGATCCTCAAATATGCTAATGAGCCATTATTTTGGGCCAATCACCAGCCATATGCTAATGAGTACTACTTTGAACCAATCACAAGCCATATGTTAATGAGGCATTGTGATGGGCACCAATCACGCGCCAGGCTTCCCTATATAAGCAGGCAGAGTCTCAGGCTCGGGGTCTTCTTTCCACCATTCCAATAAAGTGTGATCTGAGAAGAATCGTGCATGTGATGACTCATCGTTCTGAAGGCCAGAAGCGGCTCGCCACAAGTGGCACCGAAACCCGGGAATCTTCGCGCCTTCGCAGAGAAAACTGATTCAGAACAAAACACACGGAGTGGACCATCGGTGAGGTTGCTGCAGAAGAATCTGAAGGAGATTCAGAACTGCAGTAATCAGGAGGGTTAACCAGTAAGTCTCACAGGAAAATAGTGAGACCTGCGTTAAGCAGGAAAACTCTGCTTGTAGAAAAAAGCAGAGAACAGGGCATCTGCTGATGAGCAGATCTAACCCGTTGGTAGTTTGGGGTTGTTTAGGATATAAAGGGTTTTAAATAGGAAAGGATATCGGTGTAAGTTTCTCTTACCCGATTGCCATAGCTTTGAAAGAGCTGTTGAAGAAGTAATGGTGTGAGCGTTAAATTAAGGTAGGAATTAAAGGTTATATAAGGATGAGGTTTTTAACTTCATGTCCAATTTTTTATTTTGGCTCTTAAGGAGCTGCTTCATTAAGGTTTTTTCCTGAGTCTGCTATGTTTGCTAGCAGTGGGAGAGATAGATGGGTTAAAAGCAGCCAAGAGGGGCAGAGTCAGCAATTACAATTTGTTTCCTCTACTGCGCCTATTGCCCCCCCTCCGTATTGCCAGCCTGGTGAGGGTATCTGTTCTAAGCCACCAGACAACACAAAAGTGTGGAAGAGAGTCCAGTGTAAGCTGCATCCTAGTGTGTTGCTGGCTTTTCCAGTTTTTCAAGATAACCAGGGGCAAAGGTACCACGAGCTTTTAGATTTTAAGACAGTGAAATCCCTGGCAGAGTCTGTCTGCACTTATGGCACTGCTGCATCTTTTACAATAGCACAGGTTGAGGCATTGAGTAGATCTGCCATGACACCTAGTAACTGGAGTAGCTTAGCAAAACCGTGTCTCAATCCTGGGCAATATTTAGACTGGAAGTCAATTGTGACTGATCTGGCACATAGTCAGGCCAGAGAGAATGCTGCCAATAGGCAGCCAGCATGGAATGTAGATATGCTGTTAGGGCAAGGACAATGGGTAAATAATCAGACAGTATATCCTGTGGAAGTTTATAATCAAATAAACACCATCAATATGAAGGCTTGGCGAGCCCTCCCCAATAAGGGGGAGGTCTCAGGGAACCTAATTGAATTTTTAGGAGCTATTATTCAGAATGCACATGTTAGACCACAAAAGGTAGAAATTAGGACCAATTGCTTAAGGACTTTAAATGATTTCAAAAATTGCTTGGGGATATACATTGGATTTGGCCATATTTGAAATTAACTCGCTTTGAGCTTAAACCCTTATTTGATATTTTAGAGGGAAATCCAGATCTTAATTCCCCACGTCAGCTAACCCCAGAGGCTCAGATAGCACTTCAAAAGGTAGAGCAAGCAATTACTAAGGCACAGTCAGTGCGCTGTGATGAATCTAAGTCCATTTGGATGTGTATCCTCCCCACTTTAGGCTTTCCAACTGGTGTTCTTTGGCAAGAAGGGCCTCTACTGTGGATTCATACTAAATCTACAGGGATGAGAACCTTGTCTCACTATCCATCTATGACAGCTGTGGTTGCGTTATTAGGCATTAAACAATCTATTGCATCTTTTGCCAAGACACCTGACAGACTTATAGTCCCTTATACAAAAGAATAAGTAGAGATATTGACTGTCACTACCTCAGAATGGGCTATATTGGTTTGTGCCTTTTCTGGTACAATTGATAATCATTTGCCCAAGAGTGAACTTTTAAGATTCGTAGTTCAGCAGCCTGTGGTGTTTCCTCGGATCACGAGGAAGCAACCGTTGAGCAATGCCTTAACCATCTACACGGATGGGTCTAAGACTGGGAAAGGAGCCTACATGGTACAAGGAGGCTCACCTGTAACTGTTGAGTGCCGTCCAAATGCTCCCCAAATAGTAGAATGTCAAGTAGTTTTAGAGGTTTTTAAATGTTTTCCTGAGTCTTTCAATTTGGTATCTGATTCATCATATGTGGTGAATGCTGTTAAAAATTTAGAAATTGTTTCCTATATTAAACCCTCTAGTATGGTAGCCTCACTTTTAGCAGGAATAAGAGGTGAGATTTTGCATCGATCTAATCCCTTTTATATTACTCATATCTGAGCTCACTCTTTGTTGCCTGGTCCTATGGCAAAAGCCAATGAACAAGTTGATCTGGCAATGCGTGCTTTTGTGGCATTGGACTCTGAAACACAAGCGCAAGAGTTTCATAGCTTATACCATGTTTCATCTGCGGTTTTAAGAACTAAATTTAAAATTTCTAGGGAGATTGCTAGGAATATTGTGAAAAGCTGTTCTGCTTGTGTGCAATTCTTGCCTGCTCAGAAAATAGGAGTTAATCCCAGAGGCATTTTTCCACTTGAAATTTGGCAGATGGATGTTACTCATGTTCCATCCTTTGGAAAGCTTCAGTATGTGCATGTCTCTATTGATACCTGTTCTGGAGTAATGCACGCTACACCTCTTTCTGGAGAAAAGGGTTCACAATGTCATTACCCACTGCCTTGAATCTTGGGCAGCTTGGGGCAAGCCTGATACACTGAAAACTGACAACAGGCCAGCCTATACATCTAAGAGTTTTGCCTCATTTTGTCACAAAATGCAAGTGAAACATATCACAGGCCTGCCCTATAATCCACAAGGGCAAGGAATATTAGAGCGGGCGAATCGTACGTTCAAGGTCTTCCTGCAAAAACAAAAAGGGGGAATAGCAGAGAATTTCACCCCCAAACAAAGGCTCTCTCTTGCCTTATTCACTATAAATTTCTAAATTTGAATGATAAAAATGAAACCATCGCCGAACGTCATATGACTTCAGAACCCAACAATCAAGGCAAAGTTATGTGGAAGGATGTACTTTCTAATCAGTGTCAAGGCCCGGATCGTGTTATTGCTCGATCCAGGGGAACTTTATGTATTTCTCCACAGAATCAGGAGCCAGTCTGGGTGCCATCAAGATTGACGAGACACGTTGAGGACGACTCTAAGGATGATGCTGATATGGACACTCCTGACCGTCTTCCCTGATTCAGGTGGAAATTGGGAATTGGTCTCAGGAGGCCGAGAAGATGATCCTCAAGCAAAAGTTCCTGATTGCACATCTGAATGCTACAAGATTGGAGCCTGTTACACTTGGGGACTTTACTTCTTGGCTCACTTCTGCCTTTTCCTTTTTCAAGGAGTGGGTAGGAGTAGGAATTTTTGCAGCCTGCTGTTTATTTGGGATTGTTTTTTGCCTCTGGCTGGTTTGCCGTATTCGCATCAGAGCACATCGAGAAAAGGTACTACTCACTCAGGTACTCTTGGCTGTTGATGCAGGGCACTCCCCCGCAGCAGCCTGACTCTCCACCCTTAAGAACTTACAATGATTGCCCTTGCACAGAGAGGCTTTAGCTGCCATTGCACCTCTATAGGGAATCATTCTCCTCTGAGACGACCTTTGCACCCTGCCGCCTTCATTGGCCTTGCACACAGGAAGGTGTCTTGGGGATCCTGGCAGCAGGAAACAGCCTTTGAGTGGTGGGCACATCATGAGGTGAACACCTGTATGGGCTATATCCTGTTTGTGCCATTAGAAAACAAAAAAGGGGGAGATGTAGGGCGCGGTTTGCCTTTGTACAACTTGCCGGAACATTCTATTGCCGCTTATGCTAATTAGGCATCGAGTAGTGACCAATTTGATGTGCTGATGCTAATTAGGCATTGAGAAAAAACCTATCCGATGCGATCCTCAAATATGCTGATGAGCCATTATTTTGGGCCAATCACCAGCCATATGCTAATGAGTACTACTTTGAACCAATCACCAGCCATATGTTAATGAGGCATTGTGATGGGCACCAATCACGTGCCAGGCTTCCCTATATAAGCAGGCAGAGTCTCAGGCTCGGGGGGTCTTCTTTCCACCATTCCAATAAAGTGTGATCCGAGAAGAATCGTGCGTGTGGTGACTCGTTGTTCTGCAGGCCAGAAGCGGCTTGCCACACTGGATCATGATGGTAGTTCATTATGTATATAGTATATTGCCTAAATGTGTCCCTGCAAGCCAGAATATGGCATCAGATCTCATTACAGGTGGTTGTGAATCACCATGTGGTTCCTAAGAATTGAACTCAGGACCTCTGGAAGAGCAGTCAGTGCTCTTAACTGCTGAACCAGTTTAAAGGATAATTTTAAGTTATTTTTCATGTTAGTTTATTAGCCTTTTGCTTAATGGCTTTTAGAAATCTTCTGTTTATTGAAAGATGTTGCAGGAATGCTGAGATGGTCCAGTTTATAGTATTGGTTACAAAAGCATCAGTCCCCAGTATGTACAAACAAGCTGGACACATTATCAAAGTTCTTGAATACTAGTACAGTAGAAGTAGAAAAAGATGGATCCCTGGAGCTTCCCAGATAGCTGATATATCTGAATCTATAAACCCAATATCCCAGTTATCAGCCTGTTTCCAAAATGTAAGATGGAGGGTAATTGACAAAGACTTCTGAGCTGACTATATACTTCCATGTGAAACCTTCACAAGTATGCACATATGCATATGAACACGCAAAGACACACACATGTATACACAAAGGTAGATGGAGATAAAAGAGAGAAAATAAAATGTTTAAAATCTATCGCGGATTTGCTGGATGTTTACATTTTTTATCTTTTTTTTATTATGAATAAAGTCACATTTCTATCCCTGTATATTCTTATTCAAGGTCCCTTCCCCCTCTCATCCCCTCAGGCTACTCTCTTCTCCACATCTCCCCTTCTCCTCCCTAGCAGGGGTAGGAGGTCCCAAGGCCCCAATGTCCCATTGTTCCAATGTCCCAATGTCCCAATATTTCTCAGTTCAGCCCCACTCCTGGCAGATCCAATTTTCTCCCCCCAATATCAGGACTGAGTCATGAGTTCCTATAGTGGGAATGGGATCCAAGGTGTTAATCCAAGATGTTTCAGATCCAAGCTGTTCAGTGATTGTGGTTTGCAGCTTGGACATGCTTCGCTTTTTGATATTTTTGTTGTTTAGAGTCCACTAATGAGTGAGTACATCCCATGCTTATCCTTCTGGGTTTGAGATACCTCACTCAGGAGGATATTCCCCAAATCCATCCATTTGCCTGCAAATTTTAGGATATCATTTTTTCTTACTGCTGAGTAGTACTCATTTGTGTAGATGTACCACAGTTTGTTAATTCATTCTTCAGTTGAGGGACATCTAAGTTGTTTCCAGGTCCTTGCTATTACAAATAATGCTGCTGTGAAAATAGTTGAGCTAATGCCTTTGGAGTACAACTGAGCATCTTTAGGGTACACACCCAGAAGTGGTATTGCTGGATCCTTTGGGAGATTGATTCCCAGTTATCTGAGAAACTACCATTCTGCATTCCAGAGTGGCTGAACAAGCTTATACTCCAACAAATAATGGAAGAGTGTCCCCCTTGCTCTGCAACCATGCCAGCATAGGCTGTCATCTGTGTTTTTTTATGTTAGCCAATCTGATAGGTTTCAGGTGCTATCTCAAAGTTGTTTTGATTTGCATTTCTCTGATGGCTAAAGATGTTGAGCATTTTTTCAAGTGTCTTTCAGGGTTTTGAATTCTTCTGCTGAGATTTCCCTTTTTATTTCTGAACCCCATTTTTTGATTGGGTTATTCAAGGTTTTGGGCTCTAGATACTTGAGTTCTTTATATATTTTAAAGATCAATCCTATATCACTTGCAGGGTTGTTGAAAATCTTTTCCCATTCTGTAGGCTGTCATTTTGTCCTCTTGACAGTGTCCTTGGCTTTACAGAAGCTTCTTAGCTTCAGGAGATCCCACTTATTGATTGTTGATCTTAGTCTCCATGCACTGGTGTTATATTTAGGAAGTAGTCATCTGTGCCAATTCATAGAAGGATATTTCCTGCTTTTTTTTTCTATTGAGTTCAGAGTGGCTGGGTTTATATTGAGGTCTTTGTTCCACTTGGATTTGAGTTTAGTGCAGGGTGATAGACTTGGATCTATTTGCATTTTTCTACACACTACCAGCCAGCTATGCCAAAACCATTTGTTAAACATACTATCTTTTTTTCCATTGAATTTTTTGGGCCCCTTTGTCGAAGATCAGGTGTTCATAGGTTTTTGGGTTAATGCCTAGAGCCTCAATTCTATTCCATTGATCCACAAGTCTGTTTTTATGCCAATACCAGGCTGTTTTTATTACTGTATCTCTATAGTATAACATGAAGTCAGGGATGGTGATGCCTCCTGAGGTTCTTTTGTTGAACAAAATTGTTTTGGCAATCCTGGCTTTCCTGTTACTCCAAATGAAATCCAGTATTGTTCTTTTAAGGTCCAAAAAATATTGTGTTGGGTTAGGGTTTGGGTTTGGGTTAGGGTTAGGGTCATCATAACCTTTATTAGACTCCTTATTTCTCTTTTGAGTCTCTGTCTGGTTGACCTATCTAGAGGTGAAAGTGGGGTGTTGAAGTCTCCCAGTATTAGAGTGTGAGAATTGATGTGGAATTTGAGCTTTAGCAGTGTCCCTTATATTAGGGACATAAATATTCAGGATTGAAATCTCTTAAATAATTTTTCCTGTGAATGATAAGTAATGACCAACTTGGTCACTGTAATTGCTTTTGGCTTAAAGTCTACTTTGTTAGATATTGGGATGGCAACCCCAGCTTGTTTCTTAGTACCATTTGACTTTTCCCAACCCATTACTCTGAGCCTGTGTCTGTCTTTGTGTTTGAGGTGTGTTTCTTTTATGCAACAGAAGGATGACTTCTGTTTTTGTATCCATCTTGTTAGTGTTTGTCTTTTTATAGGTGAGTTGATTCCATTGATATTAAGGGATATTAGTGACAACTGATTGATATTTCCTGCCATTTTTAGTGGTAACTTGTTTGCATTTCCTTTCTCTGGGCTATTTTTCTGTGAGATTATTGATTATTTATGGTTTCATGGGCATATCTCGGATCCTTAGGTTGGAGTTTTCCCCCTAATGCTTTCTGTAGTGCCAGATTGGTAGACAGGTATTGTTTCAGACGTACTTTGTCATAAAATATCTTGTGTATTCTGTCGCTCCCACCTCACCGGCAAGGAAGATGCAACACCAGATTCTTCTGCAGCAACTGACCAGGTCCTTTATTCAGCGTGTATACTCTTCTTTCTTCTCTCTCCTTCTCCTTTCCCTTCCTCCTGGCTCTCAGCTTAAAAGCTCTCCAGTGATCCACTCACTCCCTGCCACGTGGATGCTGCCCATTGGGTCATGCATATGGACACTCACTGGCGTGATCGTCTCACGCCAAATAAGGAGTTTTTCCCTAGGGAGCGCTCACCATCGGGGAAGGCAGAGGGCAGAAGCCAGCGCCATTTTAGGATGTGGCTCGATTGCAGCTCCCGACAGTTCCCTCTTTTTTATTATTATTTAAATAAAGCAGGTGAGGGTAGAGGTCCATTTTCTGCTGTGCTATTGGAACATCATCCCAAGCTTCTCTTGGGGTGTCCCCCTCAAGAACATGAGACCCGTCCACACCCTATTTTCACAGAGGTGGGAAATGCAGGGCAACAACCACATGCAAATGAACATACCCTCCTCGAGCTCCCCAAAATATTGAGAGGTAACCCGACTGCAATGCATAGCCTTGCAACCTACAAAAATATGGTGGCTAATGTTTTAGGGTAGCCAGCCAATTGGGGAGACTGTCCTTCCTCAATGGCAATAAAGGCTTACGCCAGTAAAGCAACATTCTGGCGCTGCTGAACCCTCATGGGACAAGCACACCACATGCAAAGAAGGAATATCAACACCATAAAGCCAGCCATCGAGCCTATTCCCGCCCACTCTTTCAGATGGTTCACAGCAGCAGAAATCCAAGAGGCCAGCCCTTCCGCTAGTTCAGGATCCACCCTGGTCGAATTCACGGATACGATGGTCATTCTCAACTGGGTCATCAGCACTTCAAACTCTCCAGTCTAGTTCCCTAATAAAAAAACTAGATAATTGTTTAGACAAATTTGCAGCACGAGTAAAATTCTCATATTTAATACTGGTGACACATAAGCCGGACATCTTCCATTGACATCCAAGCTAAGCAAGCTGCCAAAGAACATCTATCTGTTCTTGAACTAAATCAATTCTCTGATTAACAACCATCAGGCCTCCCTTTAATTGGGAATTAATATTCTCTTGGACATCTAAAGCCTCGGTGGTTGTGGTAGACAAATCATTTAAGGTTTGTGCGGTTTGTATTGTATGGCTCATGGCAATGGCTGCAGTAGTGGCTCCTCCAGCAACAGCGGCAATGGCTATAACAATGGCTGCCGTGATGCCAAAATCTCTCTTTTGTCTAAATAATGTCATGGAGCCAGGAGTTATTACTGGCACAGGAATCCATCATGGTACACGTGCAACCAGGGCAAACATATAACTTTGAGCATTCCAGCACTGCACATAATAGCAGGAATCAGTGCAATTCTTAAAGCCACTCTTACTAACAACAAACACAAAAGGAGGATATACACATACAGGAATAGGGTCAAAGTACTTTGTCTCCATAATGGCCGCATGCATCTTGGTGCATGAGCTGGTGGTGTTAACTATTACTGATGTATCTGAATCTTCTCGGGTGGTCCAATTGTATAAGCGTTTAACATTGTGCCTACCAACAGCTCCTCCCAGCAAAAGCCCCAAAGGTTCTACATTAGAGCAACTCCCATTAAACCCACATAGCATCCACTTATCAAAGGGGTTTCCGCGGGGGTCTTGTTGAAATAAGCCTCGATAAATTCTATTAAGACCAGTAACATTGGGGGAGAAGGTAAAAAGTCGATGTTTATCAACCCAAGTTACCATATGTGACTGACACCCTGTCCACAGCCATCAGACATTAGGTTCAAGTACTCCCAAGCAATAAGGAGCCCATTTAGGCTGTTGCGTGGTAGGGAAACTGGCATCACGTTCTTCTGGTCAGGTGGCATTCAAGCAGTGGGCATGTTCATACGCAGGATTGGATTAAAAATGTATAATTATAAGTATCCGTAGACACTTCACTATAAGTCTGGTCACCCCATGAAATTTTTGACCCCCACCATCCTGCAGTATGCCTTACCAAATTTATACAATCAGAATCATTTTTACCAATGCTAAAGCAAAGCACCCCTTTAAGGGAAAAGTTGGTCTGTCCTGCTACAGGAGCTACCTCTCCATCATAAGGCAAGTAAGGAAGATTTACATCTTTACCAGTGGTAAAAAACCTAGGAAACACTGGTGCTGAATGCGTCACCGGCATTGGAAGCAGGAATGTCAATAGGATTCCCCATCAGATCTGGTCTTGCTTGACCTTCTGCCTTGCTTGGGCAAGGCTCTGTGATGATAGCATCATCAGGAGGATCGGCAACAGGACCATCTTCTTTGACTCTTCTGGTTAATCGTTCTGGAACCCACACTGGGTCTTGAGCTTCCTGGGGAAAAACACAAACAGACCCTGGTGCCCATGCCAGCATGAGATCTGGTCCTTTCCAGTGACCTGTCAACACATCCTTCCATTTAACTAGACCACTAATGCCTCCGCCCGGGGCAGCATGTCTATCGGCCACACACTGGCCACATGAATTTAAAGTCAAAAAATTAAGAGTGAAGATAGCTAAAGAAAGTCTCTCCTTTGGGGTATGGCCAAGGCCTATTCCCCTCTTTTGTTTAATTAGACATTCTTCGAGGGTACGATGCACCCTTTCTACAATGCCTTGCCCTTGGGGGTTGTAGGGTAGGCCATGATTAAAGTGTATGCCCATCTGCACACAAAAGGTAGTGAACTGGTGTCCAGTGTAGCCTGGTCCATTATCAGTTTTTATTTGTGTAGGTTTACCCCAGGCTGCCCGTGCTTCAAGGCAATGGGCTATAATATTGCGGCCCTTTTCTCCACTCATGGCCGTAGCATGAAGAATCCCTGAACCCATGTCTACTGATACATGAACATATTTTAGAGTGCCAAATTCAGGCAAATGAGTAACATCCATTTGCCAGACCTTAAGGGGGAGTAGCCCTTGTGGGTCAACTCCCAAGGATGGTGGGTGGTGGAATTGCACACGCTGAGGGCAATCAACCACAATTTGTCTAGCATCTTGTCTGGACAGGTGAAACTTAGACCTCAAAGTCTTGGCATTAATATGGTAGAGTTTGTGAAAATCTTGGGCCTGAGTACTGACAGCTACTGGAAATACCCACTTTTGTCTAGTGGCTGCATCCACTAAGGCACTTCCCTCACTTAAGGGACCAGGCAACTTTGTATGAGCCCTTATATGTTGTGGAAAAAAATCTTTGAGAGCAGTGTCTAATAAGTTTTTGCAATTGGGAAAATAGACAGGCTACAGTACTGGATGGTTTTATGGGGCCTGCCACTTCAAGAATCTTCAAAGCATTTATAACATAAATAGAATCAGAAATCAAATTAAACACACAGGAGAAGGTTGTAAAGACTTCTAGCACTATCTGTAATTCTTTTACTTGAGGGGTCACCAGAGCAAATTGCTGTTGGACTACTGGCTGGCCAAGGACCAGATATGCTCCCACTCCATTCTTGGAGCCATCTGTAAATATGTTAATAGCATCAGGAAGAGGTGTGGTAGCTCTTACCTTTGGAAAAACAATGGGATGTTCTTTAAATAATGTCATTAAGGGGTGCTTTGGGTAATGATTATCAAGCTTTCCAGGAAAGGAGCATCTAAGAATGGCCCAATCATCAATGATAGTACACAACACTAAAACTTGTGCTGCGGTGTAAGGTGTTATAATGGTTTCAGGACTTCTGCCAAAAAACTATAAGGTTTGTTGTAAGCCAAGTTGGGCCAGTTGAGCAACGGTTGTAGGATAATGCTCAATGCTCTTTCCAGGGGATACTCTAGGATGAATCCATAACAAGGGTCCCTGCTGCCACAACACTCCTGTGGGTTGTCTCATGGTAGGTAAAATGCATAGCAGCAGCTCCTGATCTTCCTGTATGCGCTGTAGGTAAGCCTGT
>PVIH01011862.1:0-66731 GCA_004025045.1 Sigmodon hispidus | reverse complement strand
GGAGGGAGGTTGGAACACCCCCCACACACACACTTTTGTTCTCATTTCCCCTCTCCTGCTTGATAGTATGGAAGAATGTGAAGCGCTGTGTACCCGGCTGGCCATCATGGTGAAGGGCACCTTTCAGTGTCTGGGTACCATTCAACACCTCAAGTACAAGTAAGCAGATGGAGGGGCATACCTTTCTCTACATTCTATGGGTTCAACCAGGCCTTGACTTCATGGACATTTGGGATACTTGCCTCTTCATTCCATAGGCAGATGGAGGAAGCTGGTGAACTGTTCTATACTGGGCTAATTTCTTGTTCTTGGAAGCTCATAGGAGTCTTTGGGTGGGAGAGTTCTTACTTAGGCATTTGCAGAGCCTAGCTGGGAAGTGGGAGGACCACCGTCACTGATCTAGTATCAACCCAAATTTCCCTACAGACCCAGGAACCATAGCCTGTTTTATGACAGTCCACAACCAATGTGGGACTAATTGAGACCGAACAACTTAGGCAGAGATGAGCAGATCTCCGTGAGTTCGAGGCCAGCCTGGTCTGCAGTGTGAGTTCTGTGACAGCCAGGACTGCACAGAGAAACCTTGTCTCGAAAAACAAAAAGGAAACCTTGTCTCGAAAAACAAAAAGATCAAACAGCTTGAGAACCAATTCACTTTTTCAGAACATTGTATGTGGTTGAGCTTGAAATAAAAGACCATATGTTATATGGCAAACTAATAATACAAGGTATATTGTATTATTACATATACATATAATCTTAGCCATAATTATCTTGTATCCATAAACTGATAAGTGGTTAAAGATAATTCTTTATTATGTATAGCTTATGAGATAAAGCTAACCATTAAGATGGAATTATTGTAACATCACTACCTTTCCTTGAATCCTAACATGCCTAGGACTTGTAGTTGTCATTCATTTAATGTGCTTATCAAGAGCCCAGGATATAAGCTATCAAGCCAGCTGGCCAGAGAATCTAGCTCATCTGAGATTGAAATCTTGAGGAGTTCATAGAAGCATGTTGCATAGTAACATCATCCTTTGCATGCATCAGGATGGAAAGACCTAATATATAAGATGCATCTGGCAAATGGCATTAGGCCCTGACTTCTTCAGTAGCCTGCATGTAGAGACTGCACAGAATAGCTGAGGATTTCAGCATGTGAGGTCACCTGACCTATGTTACCAATGCCCCAGACCCAACTGTTAAAGCACATTCCCCCCACTTTCCCTCTCATTCCGCAGTATCCTCATGACAGCAGAGGTAAGGGAGAGGGTGTTCCCATTTTGAGGGACCACTAATTTCCTGGGACTGGAGGGCTAATAGCATCTTACTATAGAGACAGCCTTGGTTCATAGAGGAAGTTCTGCAGTAAATTTTAACTGATAAGATGTACCCCCACATACTTCATCACAGTCACCAGCCTTCTGGTGGACCATCTTGACCCACATAGAGTGACCAGCAGACCTAGTAAGGATAAGGGAGAAGCGTCATTGTTAATCTGCTTTATATCATTGGAATAAAATTCCTGAGAAAAACTCACATCAAGGAGCAAAGGCTGGCCAGCTCCATTGCTTTGGGCCCCCAGGGCAGAATATCATCGTGGTGGTAATATGTGGTAGAGAATCCTGTTTATTTTAGTAGATTACTTCAGCAGGAGAGAGAGAGAGGGAGGGAGGGAGGGAGAGAAAGCTCCTTTTTTAAGTACATGTCCCCATGATCTTCTTCCTCCAATTGTAATGAAATTATTCAATGATGAACTCACATGATCACATCATTCATTAAGATCCCACCTCTATTCAGTGCTACATTGAGGACCAAGTCTTCAGGAGATACATTCAAACCATAACAAAGCTCCACTTCCTTCAGGAACTTTCCTTAGCAAGTAATGCCTTCCCAGGCCTTTGTTTGTCCCTGACAAGTCCTATAAAACTCATCCAGCCTTCCCCACATCCTAGTGTTCCAGCCATGTCCTATGGATGGGCTGGGTGCTCTACAAAGGGCTACAACCACCTTGAACTTCAGCAAGAATGTCCATTTAACTTCACTACACAGACATTTAGACCACACATCTTTTCACTCCTAGTTTTAACATTCAGGGAAGATCGATGCTGTGGGCTTTTAATTCCCATTATGCAGGATGACGGTACTCTTTGGGGACTGCCTTATCTCTAACAGTACTGTACACCCCGATAGGTTTGGAGACGGCTACATTGTCACAATGAAAATTAAATCTCCAAAGGATGACCTGCTTCCAGACTTGAATCCTGTAGAACAGTTCTTTCAGGGCAACTTTCCAGGCAGCGTGCAGAGGGAGAGACACCACAGCATGCTCCAGTTCCAGGTCTCCTCCTCTTCCCTGGCCAGGATCTTCCAGCTACTCATCTCTCACAAGGAGAGCCTGCTCATCGAGGAGTACTCGGTCACTCAGACCACCCTGGACCAGGCAAGTCCACCCAGGGTACTGTCCGTAGGCTATGCCCACTGCACCACAACACTTGCCATGGATAACATAGGGACAGACAGGATGGCTTCATTTTTAACACACTGTTGGTATCTTTCCATTAGAGTAAAACCTGGCATTTTAGAAATGGTTTGCTAACAATATTTTAGTCATCCACAAACCTCACTGTTTTGTTTGCTTACATGGTACTTCATGCTTGCTGATGCATGCTGATGGCTGGGGTTTTTTGTTTTTGTTTTTGTTTTCTTTCCAAATCAACTTTCTCCTGTGTAATTTACAAAGAACAAAATAGACATATTTAACTGTACAGCACTGTCTTTATAAACATTTGCTTTGTGTAGGTATTTATTTGTTGGTATGAAGTGGTATTTATGTATGTGTATTTTATTTACATGTATGCAGGTACACATGAACATGTGTGAATATGACAAGCTTAGGTTCATGTCAGGATCCCCCTCTTTGAGGCAGGGTCTCTCAATCAAACCCAGAGCTTTCCAATATGGCTACTCTTGCAGACCAGCTTGCTCCAGGAAGCCCCTCCTGTCTCCACATTCCAAGGCTGGAATTATAGTTTACCACACATCCCAGGCATTCGTGTGGGTGCTGAGGATCTGAGCTCGGGTCTTCACACTTTCATGATGAGCATTTTAAATATCTTTTAATCTTTTTTTTTAATTTTATTTATTTAATTATTTGCCTTGGTGTTTTGCCTGGAACTGGAACTACAGACAGTTGTTAGCTGCCATGTGGGTGCCGGGAATCGAACCCGGGTCCTCTGGAAGAGCAGACGGTGCTCTTAACCGCTGAGCCATCTCTCCAGCCCCCATTTATTTATTTTTTATTTTTTTTAAAGATTTATTTATTTATTATGCATACAGTTTTACAGAAGAGGGCACCAGACCTCATCATAGATGGTTGTGAGCCACCATGTGGTTTTGCTGGGAATTGAACTCAGGTCCTCTGGAAGAACAGTCAGTGCTCTTAACTTCTGAGCCATCTCTCCAGCCCCGCCCCCATTTATCTTAATGGTTGAGCTGTCTCCATCTTTACTCTGTTCATCTTGTGTTACTGAAATAACGTCTCCCACACACCATCTTCCCACTCTTTTCTCCCGTGACCGTGCCTGGAAGGTACCCTTGTACTTTATTTTTTGAGGGTCTTGTTATATGTAACCCAGGGCTGTAGTAAATTTCAACTTCCATGTGCTGGGATTAAAGGCTTGTGCCACCAGGTCTGGTACTTTCTATTTCTTTCTTTAAAGTTATTGATATCTACCTATCTCTATTTATTGGCCAATCAATAGACAGGTTGATGATAGATAAATAGAAATATATAGGTACACACACATTTCTAAATATATAAATGCAACCTAATCAGTCCTAATCATGTTACATATATGTATATGCTTTTGTCCAGTGGTGCTGTCTCTGTCTCTCAGCCTTTCTTAGATGTCTACAGTTCTGGTGTAGAGCTGGGGCCTCTGAGGCTGCCCACCCTCTGCATTAGCAGGTTCACTGGTGTTGTCCTTGTTCAGGTCTTTCTACTTTCTATGAAACTGACTACTCTAGGTACTTTTTATAAATGTAATCAAATAGTACCTGTTATTTTGTTACCAGCCTAATGTCCTCCCCAAGGGTTCAGCCCCCACACTGTATTATGTATCAGAACTGTCTTCCCCTTTAAGACTGAGTAATATCCAGTTATACCTGCATTTTACTTATCTACCTCTAGAGAAGCTCACTCACCTGCTTATCTGTACTTTCTTGCCACTCTTAGGCAAGAAAGGGTGACAGTCACACTGGACTCCTGCAGGAATTGTGGCCACATGGCATGTGGAATGAAGAACACGGCAGAAAGCAGCTACCTTTGCTCAATTTCTGCTTTTAGAAAGCTGCCGGCTGCCTTAGTTATCCCAGTTTCTCATGTCCATAGCCCTTGGAATCTACCAGCAAAACTCCATTGGCTCTGTTGGCTCCAGAGTCTAAGAAGCAAGCCTTGTCCAGGGCACTGCTGTGCCGGCTGTGGCAAGCCACAAAAGGAAACAAACACCACCCATGGAGCTGTCCATCAACTATGGGAAACACAGAGCAAAGCATGCAGGTGCGGTAGGGTCCCATCTTTCTGGAAACATCTACTTTTCCCTTCTCTTGCCTGCAGGTATTTGTGAACTTTGCTAAACAGCAGACTGAGACCTATGACCTCCCTCTGCACCCTCGAGCTGCTGGGGCCAGCTGGCAAGCCAAGGTACTTCCGCTGTCCTCTCCTAACCACTGCTGAGACAGGGCCTTGACTCAGGGCCTTGGTGGGCGTGAAGTCCTTCGAGGTTCAGATGGGTCTCTGCCGAGAGCACCCAGGCTACATCTCCATCTGTCCCCATCTGCAAATCTTCCTTGTTTGACCCAGCTCTTCTTCACCAAGAGCAGTTCTCAGTTGAAGACGTCACACAGTAGCTGAGTGGCTCCCTCCTATAACCTGAAAGCCATTTGATGGTCTGAGTGAATCATATCTTTAAAACACGTCTTTATGTATGTGCATGTGTTGGTGATTAACTGAAGTTATCAGGCTCAGGTATGTGCCTCTATCCAGTGATACCACCTCACAGGCCCAAGAATTATTTTGAAAGGAACTTACCCACACATTTGTACTAACAATATGAAAAACAAAGATCTCCAAACTTCAGGTTTTAGGAATAAGCAGGGAAAGAGAGAATACTGAACCATCTTGGTTGATGGGAAATCAACATTTCTTGGTCACACCTTTGAACTTAAAAAGATGGGGACTAACATGCTCTTTTTGAATGGTAGACAT
Source organism: Sigmodon hispidus (assembly GCA_004025045.1). Classification (NCBI taxonomy): domain Eukaryota; kingdom Metazoa; phylum Chordata; class Mammalia; order Rodentia; family Cricetidae; genus Sigmodon; species Sigmodon hispidus. Next base: position 61,456 of record PVIH01011862.1, on the reverse strand, counting down.
GTCTGGTTAGAGCCAAGGCTTGGGCCAGTTTGGAGAGGTGGATTCTCTGCTCTTTATGGAATAATCAAGATAGTGAAGGAAGAAATGATGGAAAGTGATAGAAGGTGCAAGCTCCAGCCCAGGATAATCCCTGGGATGGACTTGCAGTCCTGACTTGGTGCAGTGCCAACATCAGGAGTATACCCACCCAGTTTCCCGGATGGAAAGAAAGCTAGAGAAAGTGGTAGTGTTGATGCCAGTAGCCAGATGGGCAGGCTTAAGCATGAGATTTTACCAGGACAAGTAACTGCCATTCTGTCCAGACTACTGGACAGCAAATCTAATCAACTCAAAGTATTTATAGAAAAACCAAAATAAAAACCCAAAACAGACAAACAAAACACATGAAAAGCTTTCTTTTCCTTAGAGTTCTCATTCCTCCCAACCAATGTGCTGAAAAGCAAAGCATGTGCTTCCAAGGTCAGGCTTGTAATGAATACTTCTCCACCCTGTGCTACTTGGCAAGGCTGATATTATCTCCCCATCTGTCCCCCTCCAGAGGGCCCAGAATGCCCAAGTAAAAATGCCTGTCCAGGGCAGCTCCTTTTTGCCAATCTTTGAACTCTTGACTCTCATTTTTAGATCTTGCAGTTGCTGTAGATACACGTTGAATAAATTATTTTTTGAGAGTCATGCATAGTCACAAGTTCCTTTTATAACAGAAAACACACATTTAGATAGCAAAATCATTCCTAAGAACTACCTGTAGCCCCTTCCACATACCAGGACATACTCTTCATTTGTTTTACTTATTTGTTTGTTGACTGGCTCTCACTGCGTGGTCCAGGCTGGCTCCAAAGCCATGGTCTTCCTGTAAGTATGTGCTGCTCCATAGCCAATGGTCAGTCCCTCATATAGGACCGATACCAGCTAATCTCTGGACCAGGCCAGGTTGCTCACTGGCTGTAATTTGAATGGGCTAATTCCAAGTTTTCCCTAAGATCATGTAACTATTGTATTTGTCACATTTTAATTAATTAATTAATTTGTGCTTACTAATGTTTTGAAACCTACTGTAACACAATGGCTAAATTACTACTTTTATAATAAATGTTTTATTCAAAAATGTAACTCTGGGGCTGGAGAGATGGCTCAGCAGTTAAGAGCACTGACTGTTCTTCCAGAGGACCTGAGTTTAATTCCCAGCATCCACATGGCAGCTAAAAACTGTCTGTAATTCCAAGATCTGACACCCTTACACAGTTATATATGCAGGCAAAACACCAATTCACATAAAATAAAAATTAAAAAAAATGTAACTCTGACCTATGGCAAACCATCTTCATAAAAGTTTACAGAAATCTTTCATATGGTATTATATGTATATAAATCTGTCATAAAACAGTTAGCAGTTGAGTTCTTATCTACATTATACCACTTAAAAATAATTTTGCTTAAAGATCCTGAAAACAAAAAGCAGGTGATTTTTTCTCAAGACAGTCTAGGCAACATCTCCAGCTTGCTCTGACCAAACAAGAAAGCGGGGCTTCAACGGCTCATGGCTTCAGAGCTCCTCCTAGTCTGGAGTAGAGACTGAAATCTGCTTAGCAGGAACATATATTTTAAAGCTCTCTAAAAGACCTAGTCTTAAGAAACATCTCTTAAACTTTGTACATTCTCACAACCTGTTTTATAAAAACAGATGAACATCAAGGTCTTGGTAGGAGAGCCGGTGATCAAGGATCTGCTAACTTAGAAATCTGCTAAACAAATGAATCATTTTACACCCATCACATTTGCTTTAGACAATCAGGAATAACTCAGAACAATATCTGACTCTTATTTTTATACACAGAGGTTCCCCCACATCATGCTTGTCCTTCAGTTAGATTCCCAAGTGTTTAAAGGCCCCACAGTCTTGACTGGGACCCTTGTTGGGTCTCAGAGCCTGTTGTCAACCCTACATCCCATTGTGTACTTCTTAAGAGGTTGAGAGTTTAAACTGGATTATTGGACAAGCCACATTTTGCATAGGCTGTGAAGGTCCACCTCCAACCCTTTTCTTCACCTGCCTGCCCCCCTCCCATCCCACAGCTGGTATTGAAGCATGAAGACAGCTTGTCATTTATGATTAGAGATTATATGTCTAGCTAGAAAGGTCGACTTAGGAAAATGTCCATTTCTCTAGGACCCTGAACCTAGTGCATAAGTTTGATCTGGATTCATTATCAGGAACTCCATTTAAATCTTCCTTCATGCCGTATATATTCTGGTCATCCACAAGAGCCACCTCTGAATGAGCTGGATAAAGAGAGGTCTACACTCAGGGTTGAACCTAAATAATAACTTCTTGGCTTTTAAGCCAGCAAGGTGATGGTGACTTCCTTGGGTTTAAAAACAAAAACAAAACAAGACAAAAAAACCACCCATTGGAGCTGGAGAGATGGCTCAGTGGTTAAGAGCACAAGCTGCTCTTCCTGAGGACCAGAGTTCAATTCCAAGCACCTGCATGGTAGCTCACAACTGTCTGTAATTTAAATTCCAGTGAATTTAATTCCCTCACACAAGCATCCATGCAAGCCAAATACCAATGAACATAAAAGAAAACAAATTATTTGAAAAAACACCACCACCCAGAGGTGGGAATTTAGCTCAATGGTAGAAGCAAGCCCTTGTCCAATACTATAAGGATCTAGGTTTGGTCCTCAGCTTGGGAGTGAGGCACATAAGTTTCCAACCATTGGAAAGAACACTGAGGCTATAGCTTTTTTCTAAAATGTAAACACACCAGCATGTAAGTCTCTGTGAGACCTTAGAGCACATCTAGTCTGCTCACTCCAGAACTAGGAACTCAAGGCAGTCAATAACCTTGGTGGTCTGATAGACGCCCCCCCCCTTGCTGGCTCAGTGCCTTCTGAGCTTCCTCCAGAGACTGACATTGGCTATACCTAGAAACTAAAAACTCTAATGCTCCAGAAAACCAGGATGAGAAGTGTCCAGCTGACCTTCCACAGGGCTGATTCCTCCCATGTTGCTTGTTCCATGTAGCTTGGAGGGAAAGCTGGGCAGCTGGAGACTCAGGAGCCTTTGGTCACGGGATCCACCGAACAGCTGGCTAACCAAAACAACCCTACTGCAGCAGAAGATAAGCACACAGGACACCCACAGTGAACTCCAGAAGGCTCTTCCAGGAGGAAGACAAAACTCACCGGCTCCCCAAAGACCCCATGGCAAACTGACCTAGCCAATCACAGCCACTTTTTCATCTAGACCACCAAAGTAGTTCCCTAACCAGTGGTTTTGCTTAGCGTGGATCTGCTTGTGCGGGGTGGGAGGAGTGTGGGTGTTATTTGGAAAGGAGGAATAAAGTGCACTCTCTGCCTGAACTGCTCCATAATCTCTCCCTAAACATAACTTTATTAATGGTCAGCATATGATATAGTTTCAGAGTTTCTTGGGAGTGGAAGAGTCTGTGAACCTGCTCCTTGAGAGTCACTGACACAGCCATACTACTCCGTGGCAAAGTGAATGGTCTCCCTGTAATGTCATATATCCAAATCTTCAGAGGATTTAAAGAAAACACTCATGTGCATGTAAGCACTATCCACAAACATTCTCCAAGGATAAACCTTATAACTTTTATTGCCGGCTGGACAGATGGCTCAGAGGTTAAGGGCACTGACTTTTCTTCCAGAGGTCCTGAGTTCAATTCCCAGCAACCACATGGAGGCTCACAGTCATCTAGAATAACATCTGGTACTCTCTTCTATATACTGTATACATAAAAAATAAATAAATCTAAAAAATAAAATAACTTTTATTGCTAAGCATATTTGAATGCCTACCCATCAGGTACAATTAGGACAGGAGACAGAGGCCAAATCTTGGTGGATTATTAGACCTAGCATGTCCTTGCAAAGAAGCCATTATAAAATGCTGGATAGCCTCTGTTTACCACTCTAGTTGGCAGCATGAACCTGGGAGAAGGTACCAGAAATGAGGGAGACTCTAGTTTCATGCAGCTATTCAGAGCATCAGACAATTTATACTCTGAAGGTTAAGAAGAGTCACCGCAGTAAAGTGTACAACCCCAAGGCAAGCCACACATGACATAACCATGTTTTCCTAGAGAAGCATCTAAAGAAATAACAATAGACAGTTGTGCTGAAGATCTGAAGTGAACTCACTCCTACCCACACCACCTGGGAAAGGCACGAAAGCATATTCCAAGAACGACCCACGTTATGGAGAAACAGAGTTTACAAGACTCTTGTTTCCATGGAGTTTTCTCCCAAGGTGTCAGAAATCTCCTGCAGCTTCGTTCGTGGACCATTCTAACACCTCTCCATGCTGGATGCTGATGAGCATGTCTGCTGCAGGGGTATTAGCAGACAATGGCTTACATGGCATCCAGCAGTTCCGTTGTTTCTTTCTTATTCTTTGACTCTTTTGCTCTTTGTTCTTTGCTTTTTGGCACCTGCTACCCAGCTCCAAAATAAATCACACCGATACTTACTCTTACTTATGAATGCCCAGCCTTAGCTTGGTTTATTTCTAGCTTACTTTTCTTAAATTATCCTATATACCTTTTGCTCTGGGCCTTTCCTTTTCTTCTGTAACCTTACTTTCACTCTTACTCTGTGGCTGTGTGCCTAGGGGGATGGCCTCTTCTTTTCTTTTTCCTTGACCTTTCTCTTTTCTCTGTTTTCCTCTCTTTATTCTTTCTCTGCCTGCCAGCCCCGCCTATCCTTTCTCCTGCCCTGCTATTGGCCATTCAGCTCTTTATTAGACCATCAGGTGTTTTATACAGGCACAATCACACAGCTTCACCCAGTTAAACAAATGCAACATAAAATAATGCAACATATCTTTACATCATTAAATATTCCACAGAATAAACAAATGTAACACATCTTAAAATGATATTCTACAGCGCATTTCACACCAAAGCTTAGTAAGAATTAGAAACGCCTGGGTGAAGAAGGTGAACAGATTTCTTCCCTGTCAGACCTACCAGATGGTCTTTGTATGAACCCTCCATGCAGCAGTACTTCCCAGGTTGTTCCCCAGAGGGCTTGCGGGAGAGACATTGAGGCCCAGGAGCTGCTGCTGACAAGGGACATGGGATGGGGTGAGCACCGTTGTGAGAGCTGGCTAGAGGTAGGTTTGCAACTCCGACGTCATGTGAGAGAAGACTAGGCAAGGAGGAAACAGGAATAGTCAGTACCACACGAGGGATTCAGAAAAGCATGGAGTCGGTTTTCTTCTACCGGTGAGTCCCAGGAGAAAAATGTGAGTCATTGGGCTTGGTCATAAGCATCCACTGAGCCTTCTTGAATTCCTGTAAACTATTTTGAGTGACAATTTATCCACTTCTCTCATTTCTCTGCTTGACTGCAAGATTCAAGATCTTGAATCTTATCCATCTTTGGTATTTATATGTTCTTTTTTGGTGTTTTTGCAACATAACAGATTTTCAGTAGATACTAAGTGGGTAGCATGAAAACGTTAATGGATAAAACAGTGGGCAAATGTGGATGGATTTGCACAGTGCAAAGGGGAAACATGAGAGCAGTTATCTAGAATTTCAAGATGGCAATGGTGGCACATCGGTGTCAATGCAGGGCCCTCTGAGATAAGTATAGTCCAGTGCCCTTCCCCAATACACTCCTGTAGCCCCTCCCCCGCAGCAGCTGACTTTGACCTCACAACTCAGAAGGCTAGGATGTGAGGAGGCTGCTACCAGGTGACCCCTACTCCTTCTCTTAGAAGAGGGGACAATTTGTAGCACAGTTGCCCACTCAAGAACTACATTTCTGAAGCTTGAACCAAGTGTTCTCTGGAGCTGAACAGTCAAAAAGATGTATGCAAGTCCAAGCAGAGGAGCCGCTCGGCTTCACTTTCCCAGTTCTGTAATTCAGTAGCTCAGCTTCAGCCATAATTATATCCCAGGCCACAGCACAGTTGGAAGGGCTCTGGGTCCCTGAGTGGCATGATGTATGTGGAACAGACATGCTCAGAAATGCAATACACCTCAGAGCAGTACACCTCAGGGCAGTGGCTCAATCAGGACCTCTCCCCTGTCATAGCTTTGTTGATAAATATACTGTTGACAATAATATGACAAAAACATCTCTTTTCATTTCACCCAGCAGCAGACACATGGCCGGTAGTTCTCACTCAACATTCCTAAAGTTGCGACCATTTAATATGATTTCTTGTGTTGTGAGGACCCCCCAACTATAAAATCATTTTGTTGCTACTTCATAGCTGTACTTTTGCTACTGTGATGAGCCATAATGTAAATATCTGAGTTTTCTGATGGTCTTAGGTGACCTCTGTGAAGGGTCTAATGGGATTATAACCCACAGGTTGAGAAATATTGCTCTAGACTAGGCCAAAGTTGGAATATGCGTATAGGCCCATGTATGATAGGTCTAAGGTCAACACCAAAAAAGGAACTTGGCTTATCAAGGGAGTGAACCATGCTCACACATGATCTCAGCTTGCTCTCTCCCAAGAAATTCAAAGGCCTTAAATTGAATCAATGGTTCTCAACCTGTGGGTCATGACCCCTTGACCCCTTCATAGGGGTCACCTAAGACCATCAGAAAACACAAGATATTTGTATTACAATTCATAACAGTAGCAAAATTACAGCTATAAAGTAGCAATGAAATAATCTTATGGTTGGGGGTCCCCACAACATAAGGAATGTATTAAAGGGTGGCAGCATTAGGGAGGTGGAGAACCGCTGACTTAATTTAAGCTTGCCTTACCCTAAATTACCTTAGTAAGATAACATAGTTTTAAAGGAGTGGCTGAAACCTAGATAAATCACAAGTATTTTGTCAGCCACAGACTACAAACTGCGAAAATATATCCAAATCGTATGCTACCAGGCTATTTTTCTGTCCTTTAGCAGCATTTCCTGACTGTGTTGTAACACTCTGGATGACCTTCACCGTGAGAACCATCAGTCTTTCATTGGCTTAGTTAACCCCTGCCGAACATGCATAACATTTTTCTTCCTAAGAGATCGGAGTCAGAGATCTGAAGTAGAATTCCCAGAGTGCTGCTGATTGTAGTGGAGACCGGGCATTAGGTATTATTCCACCTTGACCTGTAGGTGTGGCCTTTTGACCGTCAGAGATCTGGGAAACACCTATGGCCTCTGGGCACCAGTATTCGTGGCATGGCCAGAGGGCCAGTTTGAGATACTGGTATATGGGTGGAGAGATGGCTCAACAGCTAAGAGTCCTGACTGTTCTTTCAGAGGACCTGAGTTCGATTCCCAGCCTCCACATGGCAGCTAACAACTGTCCGTACTTCTAAGATCTGGCACCCTTACACAGTTAAGGCTCATGCAGTCAAAACACCAATTCACATAAAAATAAATATTAAAAATAAAAATAGGCAAAGCCCTTCTCTCTGCGTGGATGGTGATGATCACCTGATCAGGTGTCAGGTAGCAGTACTAAATCAGTTCCCAGCCCTCCAAGGACTTGGCCATTGAATTTATCTTTTCTTTGTGAGTTATTTCTTTGTATAACCATTAACAAATATCCATTTTTTATAGTATGTGGAGTTTCTGCTTTAAATGATTGAACAGAACAGCCCAGGCAGGGCCAATTGTGGCCTTGGCCTCTCCCAGTCACTGGAAATCAGGGGTGAGTTCTTTCCTGGATCCTGAACTCCACAAACCTGTGATCTGAGCTCTTTGGATTGATTCAAGCAACTCATAGATTAGACTGGATTCAGAATGTACTATATCCAATATCTAACTGGTTGAGATCTATTAGAAGCCTCAGCTAAGTATATTTTGACAATGGGCTTGTCTAATTAGAGTCATCTTCTGTGATTCCAGATAATTTATGCCTAAGAATTATAAACCCAGACATTATATAAATAAAGAAAATCTTGCTCATTTAGAGACTGAACCATGCTAAACGTATCATAATGGGCCAGGCATGACGGTGCTTCTCTTTAATTCCAGCACTAGGGGGGCAGACTCAGGATGATCTGTCTGAGTTCCAGAAGAGCCAGGGTTACATAGAAAGAGACCCTACTTGAGAAAGGTCAACAGTGCGCCCCCAAGGTTTCACTGAAGCCATCATCCCCATCCCACCCCTCACCCCCAGCAGTGAATGAGGACTGAGCACCCCAAAAGTTTTCTCTGGTCTACAATCAAAAGACAATTACAAAGCTTTTTTTGGACTTGTGGGATCATGTAGATTCTGAGCCCTGCATGTTTCTCAGTAGCCTATCTTTCCCACCAGAAAGAACCACAGCCTTTGTTCTAACCAAATGACATTGGTGACCTCTGACCCTAGTTTTAAACCTGCCATATTATACTAAACTTGTTAACCTTACTTGTCCTTGAACATGATAATCATGAGCTTTTATACCAGAGCATGATGACACCTATGCCCTCGTATATTATGCTGTACAGTTAGATCTAGTAGCTAAGGCATGTCTAAATTATTTAAAAGCATTATCAGCAACAACCATATTGGCAGAAGTTTCATTCAAGGTGGTGTTAGGGAATAAACTTTATTTACACTTCCTCACGTTCTACAGAAAGCCCACTCAAATCCAAACAGCTCTCTTCAGTCTGTAGGCATCAACTCCTGTAACTCTTTTTCTGCCTCCTAATCTCCATCTAAATGCCTTTTAGTTGCCTTTGTCTGGATGATGCTACGTAACCACACATAATGAAAAAGAACCAAGTCAATCCAGTGACATTACATAGGCAATTACTCAGTGTCTTGATTATAAAACGCTGGGAGGGGGCTGGAGAGATGGCTCAGAGGTTAAGAGCACTGACTTCCAAAGGACCTGAGTTCAATTCCCAGCAAAACCACATGGTGGCTCACAACCATCTATGATGAGGTCTGGTGCCCTCTTCTGTAAAACTGTATGCATAATAAATAAATAAATCTTTAAAAAAATAAAATAAAATAAAACGCTGGGAGGCACAATATGTCTTTTGTTTATTCTGGGTTTTGTTTTGTTTTTGTTTGGTTGGTTGGTTTTTCCAGATATGGTTTCTCTGTATAACCCTGGTTGTCCTGGAACTCACTCTTTAGACCAGGCTAGCCTCAAACTCTGAGATCTGCCTGCCTCTGCCTCCTGAGTGATGGGATTAAAGGTGTATGCCACCACCACCTGTCTTCAATATATCTTTTATAAATATCTCACGATTAGGTTTTCTATATTTGGTAGCCATTATGTTGTTGGGGTTTTGCTTTTCCCTTTCTCAATGCTGGGAATCCAATCCAGATCATAACACATGCTAGGCAACTGCCTTACTTCTGAGCCACAGTGCCCAGCCCACAGTTGGGATATTTTGCAGGGGTGAGGGGCGGGTTTATTGTGCACTGAATTAAGTATTTTTTCCCTCACTAGATGTGGTTCTGTACCCTTGCAGCATAAAAGGACTGTGGGAAAGTGATTTTTCTCCCTGGACTTTGCTCAGGAGCTGTGTGGACTCATAGGCAAACAATTTTAACCTATCTTTGATCAAACATTTTCTTTTCCAGCTTCTGTGGGGGCATGTTGGGTCAGCAAAGAATGTGGATCCCCTGTCCTGCCTCCACATCAGAAGTTAAGCCTCACTCCTGCCTCTCACATTACTTTCCCGGAAGTATCATCAGTAGGCAAATATGTATGGCTATCATAGTGCACATATATATATATATATATATATATATATATATATATATATATATATATGTGCATATGTACCTACGTAGTATAGCCTATAAAAGGCATGGGCTAGCCTATTTTTTCTTTGGCTATAAACTGTACAGCATGTTACTGTATCATTGCTATAGGCAAAAGTAGCACAAGGGTGAGGGTGTGTTTATACAAACACAGAAAAGGCACTGTGAAAACACAGTTTAGAACTTGAAGAAACACAGCAGGAATAGAGGCTGAAAGGAAAAGTATCCGCTCAGGACCCAAGACCAAGTTCACAGCACAAAGATTTATTTGTCCCATAAGGACGGAGGACAAGAATAAGGGACAAGAACAGGAGGTAGTGGATGAAGGAGAAGGGGAACGGAACCAGGACAGGGGCAGGGGCATGTGTCTCAAGCGGGAGACAAAGGGCTGTCTCTGGATAGAGAGGAGACAGGAGTGGCATATAGAAAAATAGCAATATAAAATGGTGCAAGGGGAAGCCCTGTTTCATTTTAACTGGACTTGCTAATTATGTAAGACCAAAGGGCTTGATTGCTGGATTAATACTTTGATAGCTGGATCTTGGTAGTCAGCCTCAGGAGGAGGAAGTGGCCAAATAAAGGAAGAGACCTTGGTGGCTAGTTTTAGAAATGTAATCTAACAATTTTCAGCAAGGTGGAGTGAATGAGAGAGTAGCCTGCCAAGCAAGCAGGCCAAAGTCCCTGCAGGGCCACTGAGCCTTTAAGGTCGGTGAGTAAGCGGTGTGTGTAGTCAAACCAAGACTTCTGCACTCCTGTAGACTTTATAGATGTCATATATTTTGTTTTATTTTATTTATATATTTATATTTATGTTTATTATGTTATTATGTTTATTTATTATGTTTTCTTTCTTCAGTAATAGTTTCATTTTATTGTACTGTAGCTTTTTGCCATCAAAAATCATTTTTTTAGAGCTTTCAACTTTTTAGGGCTGGAGAGATGGCTCAGTGGTTTAGGAGCACTGACTGCTCTTCCAGAGGTCCTGAGTTAAATTCCCAGCATCCAAGTGGTGGCTCACAACCATCTGTAATGAAACCTGGCACACTCTTCCATCCTGCAAGAATACACATAAGCAAAACACCATATATGTAATAAATAAATATTTTTTTAAAAAAGAAAAGACAATTATATATAAAAAAAACTTTCAACTTTTTAGAAGACTGCTAAAAGCACAAACTCATACAGTTGAAAAAAATAGTTTTTTTTTAAACATCCTTATTATATAAGCTTTTTTTTCTATTAAAACAAAAGATGAGCTAGGCTCTTAACGTAGCTTATGCTGACCTCAAACATAATTTTCAGCTAACCACCCCTTTGAGCTCCTAATTCTTCTGCCTCCACATCCTGAGTGCTTGGATTACTGGTATAAACTACCTCATCCAACTAAACTTTTTATTCTTTTACTGTTTTACTTTAAAAACTTTTTGGTTAGTGATCAAGACACAAGCTTAAAGCTATCAGGGGAAAAACCCAGTGTCTTTGACCTTCCTGGTTCTTCTCATTAGAAGGTTTTCAGGGCCCCAGCAACAAGAGATTATTTAACACGCTATTTAATTAAGGAGAAGAAAAATGCAATGGGCTGGTCCTGTGGCATTTCACAAAAGGGACACAATACAGTGTTCTGCCCACTTTTTAATAAAATTGGCCTGTTAAGGCCCCAACCTAGAGCTGGCCTCCCAGGAGGACGAACGCACCAAGAGTGGGAGGGTGTCCTCCAGAGAGAGGTTGCTACCTCCCAGCAGGCATGGGAAGGGCATTGACAAGGGGGCTCCATCTAGAAGGGGCCTCACCTGAAAAACACTTACAAGAAGACCATTAAAATATTTTTTTTCTTAAAAAGGAAACAAAAAAAAGAAAAAGGTTTTCAGGGTAATAGCTCACCCAGAACTTTCACCTCCTATGATAACAATGTCACCTGCTGGAGTCTCTACTGAGGGACATCAGTCCTTCCAGTGTACAGCGGGAACAATATGTCACTGTGATTCAGCACATCTTCCAAGATGCACTCTTGAATTGCCATTTCAGCAAGGTAGCGACGCATTGAGAAACATCTTTCAAGGACTTCTGTACTGTTTCCCATGCACCCACACGTTGGTCCTATTGCTGGTGTTGCACTCATAGCACAACATCCAAGTGATAGCTTCCCTCCAAACACCACTCTCTGCTTTGTCCAAGCCATTGCTGTAACAGAAAGATGACATCACCACGGCCCATGATGCTTTGCTTGCCTTGCTCCCTTTGTCATAGATTTGCCTGTAAACAGATAACACACCTCGAATAGTCCTCCATTCATGAAGATGTTTGCTTGTGGAGTCACGTCTTCAAACTTACTGAGGGTTATAGAAACTTCTGCTAAATTCTGTGACCCTTCTCCTTCTTGAACTTCTTCAGGTTTTTTCCTCTCTCTTCTCCAGCTATGTGTCCCATCCTCTTGAGCTAATAACTCTTCACTATTCCTCAGGAGGTCCTAGATATCATCCTCAGCCACACCCTGGTCAAGTTCATAGCCAGCACAGCTATGAGTTGAGTTTTGCAAGCTTCTCATCCTTGGCAAACCCCCTTAAAACCATGGGCAAATCTCTTGTCTTTTTTCAGATGCCACCCTGACACTCCTTGATGATACCACCTCAGATCCAAGCAAGGTTCTTGATGCAGTTATGGGTGCTTTCATCCCCCAAAAAGCTGCATCTGTGCCTTTCTGTTACAGCGATTAGTTGGGCAAAGCAGAGAGTGGTGTTTGAAGGGAAAATATCACCTTGATATTGTGATGTGAATGTAACACCAGCAAAAGTGCCGATGTATGGGAGCATCAGTAACAGTAAAGAAATCCTTGAAAGATCTTTCTCCAAGCAATGCTTCTCTGCTTTGCTGGTGTAGCAATCCCAGACAGCATCATAGGAGAAGAGTTGGCTTACATGTTACCAAGCCATTATCAAAACTTACTGTTTCTGCGGCTCACTGGCCCTGTAGTCATAATGGAATGCTTGAAAGTCTTGGGAACTCTCACTATGCCAGATCACAAAGGGTTTCAGTTTGTAACCTGAATCAGTACCCTCAAGCCAGACTGTGATCTGCCTGTAGAAGCCTTAAATCCAGCACTGACTTGCCCTTATAAGGGTGAAAGTCCCCTCAGGCATTCATCACTGGAACAAGGGGATTTTATCTACATTAAACATTTGCTCTAGCAAGTAATTTTTCCCTGAAGTCAACTTACTGAGAGTTTTCAAAATTTCTTCAGCTGTCTTCACATTAGTATTTAGAGATTCAGCATTCTTCACACATCACATAGTGATTTTTTTTTTTTTTTTAACCACTTAACTCACCCAGGGCTAATAGTAAATCCAACATCACTGCTTGGTCCAGCTTTCTCTTTCCCTATCGAGATCAACCTTTGTGCTTTGGTTTTGATTGCCATGGTACTGACTGGGATATGCTCTGTGCCTAGTCTTTAGTCCAGATCATTAGAGGTTTCTCCATATTCCTAGTGGAATATTTCTTAGTCTCATTGCCTTCTGCAAAGTGAATTATTTAACTGCTTCTATCACTCTTATTTTTGTTCTTTGAGATGGTGACTTTGACTTTGATGGGTATGACTGACTTCCTTCCTTTGTGGTCCTTACTGCTTTCTTTTTCTTTTTTTTTTTTTAAACTTTATTTATTTATTTATTTGCCTGGAACTGGAACTACAGACAGTTGTTAGCTGCCATGTGGGTGCTGGGAGTCGAACCTGGGTGCTGGGAATCGAACCCGGGTCCTCTGGAAGAGCAGACGGTGCTCTTAACCGCTGAGCCATCTCTCCAGCCCCCCCTTACTGCTTTCAATTCTGTTTCCAAGTCTATCACCCCCCACACACACCTTGGTCTCTTGCTGGTGAAATTAGCAGTGGATTTTGAAGTCCTGACAAACAGTACACAATTAAATCAAGCACAGTGGGAACTATTGCAATCCCAAGGTATAGGACAGAGGAGACATGAACTGTTGCCGAGTTAACACAGCCCACTGTTTTGCAGGAAGCTTTTTTTTTTCTGACATAGAAACAGCAGAAGCAAAAATAACAATAAAAGGCTACTATATCGAATGCATAAGACAGTAGCATAGTCATTTATTATCACTGTCAAGTATTGTGAATCAATGTAATGATGGGTCTCTACTTTTATTAGATGAGCCCAGTTGAGGTGTTTGCATTAGCATCACCACAAATGAATGATGTTTTTGCTGCAGTCTCATGATCACTGTGAGGTCATTGGGCGCCAGGAATTTTCCAGCACCAGTCTAATCTATGGGACCATTATATACTTGGCCTATTATTGACTGAAGAGTCAGTATGTAGGACCTGCTTATACTTCTAAAACCAGAGCCCAGCACTGCCCATAGCCAAAACTAGCACCAGCCTTGAAAGAAAAAAGTATTAGATTCCTTTAGTAGGCAAATATCCTAAGAGGTCCCAAGGGCTTTCCCCTTTTTATTTGTATATTTGTTTTTGAGACATACAGCTCAGGCTGTCCTGGAACCCATTACATAACCCCAGCTGACATTAAACTTGAGGCGATCCTCCTGTCTTAGCCTCCCGATGGGGTATATTCAAGCTTGAGAATCGTGAAGATCTGTGTGCCAACATCTTTTACTCAACAATGGTCTCAATGGTTAGAATAGTAAAAATATAAAGATAACATACAGGCTTATTCAAGTAACTTGGTATTATACATTCATGTTCACTCTATACTGAAACCTTTAAATGAGTCTATCAGTGAGGGAAAGTGATGGTGGTTCCCAGGGTTTTAACTAGTCTCTCAAAACTGAGGGGCAAGTAACACATTACATTTTTAGCATAAAGCTACCATCTTTTTTAATATTTATTTTTATTTTATGTGAATTGGTGTTTTGCCTGCATGTATAACTGTGTAAGGGTGTCAGATCTTGGAATTACAGACAGTTGTTAGCTGCCATGTGGATGCTGGGAATCGAACTCAGGTCCTCTGGAAGAAGAGGCAGCGCTCTTAACCGCTGAGCCATCTTTCCAGTCCCTAAAGCTACCTTCTAAGATAGCAAAATATAACTCTGCAAGATACAGACAACCTAGTTTGAGACCATATACTCTTGAACACGTAGCCAAATCTTCCCCAATCATAGTAGATGAGCTTTTAGCCAATCGTAGACTGCAAAACAATGAAACAGGTCCCCCGAAAAGCAACTGCTGGCCTGTTAGTAAGAGGGCTGTGTCTATAGAACTCTTCTGTTTCCTGACCAAACCATGGAGCTGAAGTCTCCAAATTGCCTTTATCCAGAGTGATGGCTGATACTAAATGCATCTTCTGTTCTGCTCAGTGTGATGCTGTTAGATGTAATGTGCCTGAGGATTTTCCTTCTAATGAGCTGCCTGGCTTGTTCAAGTTCAACTGAGCAAGCTGCAAGTTGCTGAAAACACATTGCACTGTAGCCCATCACAGAGATCTTTGGGAATATCCAGAATCCTTTTGCAAGGTGGAGCTGACTCCTCACTGGCCCATTCAGAGAACTTTTTCTGGGTATTGTAATTAAGTACCAGGCCTGAAACCAGCTGGGCCTTGTCAGATGTACCAGCAGAGAGAGTGTTTACAAACATGATCGAAACCCCCAAAGACTCATCTAGTTCCTACTGAGGCTACAAGCAGTTTCCTAGGCACCCTCCTACTTGCTGGATGGCATCCAGGGATCAACGGTCGGATGTTGCATAACATAGCACATGATCTACCAGCAGCTCACATATAACATAATCATCCTTTGGCAACAGGCCCTGGCTTTCATAACCACATTCTTGGATTTGCTTGTGATTTTTTTTTTAAAGCCACAACGAATGAATATCCATGCCAGATGATCCTATTTTACTATGGGAAAGTGAATTGGCTAGTTAAAGGTACTCAGACCATGGCAAATGGGGGTATCTGGCCCTGAACATTAATTACAAAACCAGATAAGGAATTTGAAAATTGTCAAAGAACATCTATATAGCTAAGATAGTATTTTCCATATTTAGCATGTTCAGCAATATTTAACATGTTCTCAAGAAACAATGTAAGCACTAATTTGAACCAGTAAAATAAATAAACAAACAAACAGTGTTTGCAGAGTTAACCTGAGGGCAACAGGAAACTTAATGCCAGAGCCATGGTCCGGTACAAGTCCTAACAGACCCAGTCCTTTCTCATTAAAGGATAGCATTCACACACTGCTATCCTTTAATGAGAAAGAATGGCAGAAACAGGCAGGAGCTGAACAAAGGCCAACACTACATGTGGGTACTAGTCCGGCTCCTCCAAGAAGCAAGGTGTTTCTACAACAGCACAAGCCGGAAGGGACCTAGGACAGTGGCAGTGCTTATAAGGCTAGGAGGAAACAAACCCTGGGACCCGAAGGTTAGGGTGGGTGGGGTGGATGATGAAGTCAAAACAATGCTGAAGCAGCCGCCAGAGAAGCGGCACCAAGGGCACCTGCTTCTGAGAGTAGGTGAGGAACCAGACCACATGCATTCACAGCATTCTCCAACATCATAATTCACAAAGTGAGCATTGTTTCAGTTGACCTTTCCATGAGGTGAAAATACCTGTAGATACAGGCAAGCTGGGAAAACAAAACAAAAGGATTTACAGATGCTATATGAGAAGTGAAACATTTGGCATTGTAGTACCTGTGTCCAAAGATCCTCCCAAGACTACCAGGGAGCAGGATTCCAATGCAAACACATGAGGGTCAGTTTATTATTTTGGACAGGTTCGAACCTGGGTCAAAACTTTATGTTCTGATGCAGAACAAGGAATTTCACTCTGAGCTCAGGGGTGAGAGAGTTTTAAAGAAAAAAATACATAAGTGGAGTATTACCTGTTTTAGCATTTCTGGATTGGGTAAAGGGGTATGAGATGGAGTAATTCTTGAAAACTATTGGTTAAACCTTCAGCATGAACCCAAGTTTTGAATCTATTGGCTGTCAGGCATATTCCTGAGATATTTTTCTAGATTCTTCTTAGATCCTCAGGCTCTAGATTTTTTAGAAAAATGGTTTTTCCCTGAGATAAAGTTTTATAAAGGTAAATCTATGCCTTCACAGAATAAACTGGGACTGCCCTTGCCTCTGGGAACAGATTTGGCCAACTTGGAAAGGCAGACATAGGCTCTTTGTCTAGCTAAGATAGAAAAACATGAAAAATAAAGCAGAAGGTGGTGTTCTGGAGAAGATCGTAGGAATATTTTCTCTTTTGCCAACACCAATAAGGCTCAAAGCTTTAGAAGTGTTAGCAAAGCCTCACGTAAGAAACTTTCTGGTCTGTCATTATACCATCTGACTTCATTTCAAGAAAGCAACAGATAAAGGAAGGACCGTTTACAGTCAGGAAGAGCAGCAGAAGAGGTGGTGGCCATCTTGTCAATCACAAAAGACCTTGGCCAATAGCAGGTCAGAGAGAGAAGGCTAGGAAGAGTTTTTTCAAGAGCTTCTGAACCTCAGTGCCTTCCCTCCCATGGGCGTATGCTGTCAGGAACGCTCACCCGGATCTGTCCATTAATTGACAGCCCCAAACAAGGCCTTCGTTATAAATAAAGCCTCCTAATGAGGTCTGCTAAGTTGGCCCAAGAGCGCCTGGAGAGCAGTGCTGGCCCTGCCTTGTCCAATTCTTCACTGTTCTTGGCCCAGTTTTTGTCTGATCCCTGACTCCTGCGATGTTGTTTTATGTAACCATGAATCTACTTTAGGACTTGATGTGATTAATGATCTTAGGAATACTGCCCCTTGGCACTGTTGAGGCAAAAAAACATAAACAAACAAACCAAAAACACCTCACAACTCTCATTTTTGAAGGAAATAAAAGATTTTTATTCTGGAGCCAAATATAAATGGTCATGTCCCAGGATTCAGGTTTCCCCAGGTACCATGTTCCACAGAGGAAGTGGTTTCATGAGAGATATTATTAATTACAGAACAGTCATAAATCAAGAAATTTGGGGAACACAGGGGTAGGGCCATGGGTAGGTGGTTTATAGCAAGTAAGAAAACTTCTAGATTGCAGATACCATCTCATGAAATTCTTAGCTTCTGGATTGTGGGAAACAGTGGCTTCCTTAGAATACATTTTGGAGATTGTGGTAGGCACAAGGGTGTTAAGTGTGATGTAAAGGCAGACAATGAAAGGCTTTCAAAATGATTAAAGGTGGCCTAAGACATAGTTGGTCTACTGTTAGGTCTCAATTCTGGAAAACTGGCTGAGGTGCCTTCTTAATGTATCAAAGCAGACATGGCTGCCAGATTCTCCCAGCATTCCTCAGTCCCTACCTGTTACAGGGTCCTCCCGGATGGTTTACCCCTGCCCCTAGCCCTAAAATTCTCTAGCCTAGTGATTAGGCTTTACCTTCCTGGTTTCTTGGTTGGGCCCTTCCACTTCTCTCCTCAAACGGCCCGACTCAGGGGTCATGACCACTCTGGACTTTCCCAGATTAATCTACAATAAACCTTCTCCTCCACCAGACCTTGGAGCAGCCATGCCCCTTCATTTTCATTCCTTTTTTCTTTTCTTTTTTTTTTTTTTTTAAACTTTATTTATTTATTTGCCTTGGTGTTTGCCTGGAACTGGAGCTACAGACAGTTGTTAGCTGCCATGTGGGTGCTGGGAATCGAACCCGGGTCCTCTGGAAGAGCAGACGGTGCTCTTAACCGCTGAGCCATCTCTCCAGCCCCTTCATTCCCCTGAACCTCCTCTATGAAATCTGCATCTCTCCACTTCTAGCCAAGTCAATGTACCTCATAAAACTTGCCAGTAACTGTCTCTCCCATTGCTTAGGACACCCCTCTCCAATCCCCCACCTCCCATCTTTTGTTCTTAACAACTGGCTTAATTAGCATTTCCTTTGGATTAGCCATGCTTCTTCTATGTTTACCTCAAGATGGTGCTCACACAGAATCATAGCCATTTTGGCTCTCTCTCTCTCCCTCCGGTCCTCCATTGCTCTTCAGGTGCACAGAATGGAAACCATGGCTCATGGTTGGCTCTACACCTCCCATAGTAAAGAAGTTCAGTCATTTGGCAACCCCTGTCCTCTGCCTCCCCTTTTCTTGGATGTCCTAGGGTATGATGGCTTTTCTTAGTTGTAATCCCACTTTCCATTTTAGCCCATCCACCATCAGCACTGGCCCTGAGTATCACTTTATTATTAACCAGGGCCCTATTTGTCATTTATCCCATATATTATGCCCATCTTAATTGCTAATAAACTGTAGATGGCTTTTCTTCTAGTTTACGTTTATTTCTTGTTCATTGGTGCCTTGTCTTTTAAAGACCAGAGTTTGAAATCACTGTTATATATTTTACTGAGAAGACATAACCAACCCAACTAGACACAAAACTCTGCGACCGCTAGCAAGATATTGATTTATCCCCATTTGTGTCTGAGCTCCTACTCAGGACCAGGAATCAGCCAAGCATAAGACATGGTTTCCATTCTGTGGGGTTTATGGTCCAATAGGAGAAGGAAAGAGGGAAGGGGGGGAAGGGAGGGAGGACCGAGCAAATGGTTATAATTTTGTATGTGCCAACAAGAGATAATTGGAGAAGATACGCCTAATCCGAAGGAAATGATAAGGGCTGATTATTAAGAACAAATAATAATAATAATAATAATAATAATAATAATAACAGACGGGGGACTGGGGAATGGCAGAGGGCATTTAAACCACTGAATGAACAAGACACTCAGGCAAGTTATTATTATTATTATTATGAAAAACAAGTAATTTTTTTTTAATCCATGTATCCCCTTGTTCAAACTCCCTTCCTCTCCTGCCCGTTCCAGTCACTCTCTCATCTCTCCATCAGTTTATCTCCTCCCCAGCAAGGACAGAAGATCCCAAGATCCCAAGGTGGCTTAGTTCAGCATCCACTCCAGGCAGATCCGATTTCCTTACCCCCGCATCAAGACTGAGTCAGGTGTTCCACACCTTGGACTGGCACCTCAGGCAAGTTTTATGAGGTGCATCAACGTAGCTAGACATAGAGAGATGTGGTTTTCATAAGTGTTTCCAGCAAACATGACAAGGTAGACCCAGGTCAGAGAATAAGGCAGGAACCTGCATTTTTTGCGCTCCTCCCTCCTCAGGGTGATGCAGAGGATGGCTGGGTGCTCACTTTCCAAATCCAGCTGTAGCACTCATGGAGTCATAAAAGAGGAGCATGACCAGATCTGTTTCAGAAAAGTCACTCTAGCAGAAAGTCCCCATGAACCTGTTCAGTCAGCAAGGTCCCTAAGCCTTTGATAATCCTCCAGTAACCGGATGTGGCCCAGGGTCTGCAAAAGCTCAGCATTGTCTCGGAAAGTAAATCTGCTAGGAAGAGGCTTCAGAGAAAACCATGTCTGAGTAGTCTTGAACTGTTTTTTTTAGAACGTTTATATTCCAAACACAGACTTAATATGTATACAATGTAGGGTGTTGGTTGTGAAAGCTTTGGACCAGAATTTTCTGAAAGGATTTTGGATTCTGGAGGATGGGCTGGGGTGGCTGTATCCATGTTTGGTCTAGTGTTGGCTGTAGGAATTCCCAGCAGGACAGAACCTGTGCCTGTTAACACAGGTCCAGGGGGATTTGGGTTCAGGCCACGTAGCTATTACCCTGAAATAGTAATTATATCATGTTAGAGTGCCAAATGCACTTGGGTTAACATAGTCTAGTTTCTTGCAGCCTTAATAAAAAATATTTTGTGTTGGTTAGAATGATGTCTTTCCTACCAAGAGCCTGCAAATCTTCTTGAAACTGCATCCCAGGAGTTTTCAACGTTTTGCCATATGACTTATCTTCAAGTTTTACACTAGAGAACCATGTGATCAAGCTATAAAATAGAAGGAAAAAAAAATGACATAATCTTTTAAGTGACAATTTTGTGTTGGACTTCATCATAGCTATTCATGACTGCATGCCTATACCATGAAGCTGGATTTGCACAAAATGTGCCTTCTTTTTACCTGGTCCTCTCACTGGTAAGAAACCCAGGCCACCTGACACTAACTGATAGCATAGAAGGTAGGGTGAAGCCCATCTTACTCGATTCTTCCAACTTCTGTTCACCTCAGGTTCCAGGTCTTATGGTGCTCATGGCTCAGGCCTAGGGCCTAGGGCCTGAGTCTCTGAGATTTCTACTCTGGAGGATTCCCATGCTCCCTGCCTCACTAGAGTTAGTGAGGCTTTTGACTGCTGTAGGGGGAAAGCAAACACATTTTTAAGCTCTGACTTCTCTCAGCAAGGGAAGCAGAGGGTGTATGCTGGTGTTTCTTTTTTTTTCTTTTTTTAAACTTTATTTATTTACTTATTTATTTGTCTTGGTGTTTGCTTGGAACTGGAACTACAGACAGTTGTTAGCTGCCATGTGGGTGCTGGGAATCGAACCTGGGTCCTCTGGAAGAGCAGACGGTGCTCTTAACCGCTGAGCCATCTCTCCCGCCCCCCTGGTGTTTCTTTTCTGCATGTGTTTATCTCTATTGCTCACTTTCTTCTTGACTAAACCCTACCCCACTCCCACCCCAATGTCCTGAAATTCTTGCCTCAGAATACTAGCATCTATTTTTTTTTTTTTTTTTTTTTTTTTTTTTAAACTTTATTTATTTGCCTTGGTGTTTGCCTGGAACTGGAACTACAAACAGTTGTTAGCTGCCATGTGGGTGCTGGGAATCGAACCCGGGTCCTCTGGAAGAGCAGACAGTGCTCTTAACCGCTGAGCCATCTCTCCAGCCCCCTAGCATCTATTTTCAAAAGACTTTCCTCATGTACCTTCGTCACTGAGTTTTTTTATCAAGACCAGATCCTGGTCACACAGGGCAGGATTCAGGTCTTTTCATGTCACTTTGCTAACCTCATAGTTCTAGCTACCTTTCTTATATAACAAAGAATTCAATTATAAAAAGGTAACACAGATCCCTCTTTAAAGACTGGCCAGTGCCCTGACCACAGTGGCAGACACAAAGCTCAAGGTCCCCTACAGTCCTGTTGTCTCATAAGTTCAGCCCTCAGGCAGCCCTCATGCAAGGCCCTGGCTTTGAGTCTGCAGGAGCTCTCTCCCTTGGCAAGCTTTTGCTTATTCACAGCAGAACCTTCGCAATAGTTACATTTTAATCTCATTAAAAAAAAAAATCCCCATATCCTGGGGATTGAGGTAGGAATATCAGGAAGCCAGGAGCAACATCGGGGCATGTGACAATGAGTGGCATCTGGAATGAAGAGGCAGGGCCTCCGGTGTCCATGCCAGCTCTGGGGTCAATAAACTTGATTGTTTTGTTTGGACTGGCTTCATCTTTTTGCATTTAGAAAACGCTAAAGGGTCCATATGGAGTTGGCAACAGGGCAATGAAGGGAATGCCCCAGATGTTAAGTTAGGGTCCTCAGCTAAAGTTTCCCTGATTTGGTTAATAAATAAGCCAGTGACTAAGCTGCTCGGGCACATTCTATCCTGTAGCCCAGAAAGAATCTTCCTGGTTACCAGCAGATGCAAGGACTAGATTAGTAATCCCAGTCGCTATCCGACCTCACGGTGGCTGTGGCTGGAGTATGGCAAAGCCATTCTCAACTCTATCCAGTGGGGATTCCATGAAGACTCAGAGGCAAAGGAAGCCGCTTGGAACCCTGCTGTGTGTGACTAGCTCAGGAGGGCTTGGGCATGTCTGCCCCTGCTCTGCCATGCCCACCACCATGCCTGTTGCCTTACATACACTTCTTTAGTTACCCTCACGATGGACAATCCCATGACACAAAATGCCTGGTTGTGATCTCTGTAACATACAGGGAATTTATAGCTCATAAAGGTTAGATATTAAGAGCTATTTTGCAGAAGCAGAGGTCCCATGTACTCCCATGACTGATGTCAGAGCATAATACTACCTTGACTGACTTAGTACAGATCATAAAGAGTATGGCATTTTCCTCCAAACAGGGAGATTAGTAAACAATGGAGTTTTTTGTGAAGTTCAGTAAGTCAAGGAGATATGGCAGGGCCATAGGAAGGGATAGAGAAGACTACAAAGTTTCTTTGACACCTCAGCTGTGAGGCATCTCATCTCTAAGTTAAGAGCTATTGGAGCTTGCATGAATGCACGCTGTGAGCTGCAGCCTGGCCCTAACACTCAGGGAGAGAGCTGCTGAGCAGGCAGCTGGTCCCCACACAGAGACCTTGGCCAGCCTCTAGACATTCTTTCTGGTATCTAGGGCATGAAAACCTGGGCCAGTTCATGATACTTCCTCTGTGGGAGCGCTTTAAACTCAAAATCCTTTCAAAAAAAAACATAGATCCTTTCTAATGCTTTGAACGTTTTGTTCGGATAACACTGCAAGTTTCGTTTTGTCACTCTTGAGGAAAACTTTTTTGCTTTTTCGAGACATGGTTTCTCTGTGTAGCCCTGGCTGTCCTTGAACTGGGAGACACACACTCCCCCCCCCGCCCCCCCCACCTCCCCCTCCCCCCTGCCACTGCCTCTTAAGTGTTGAGACCACCTGGCCAAAAATAAATAAATAAATAAATGTCTACAAATCAAATATATTCCTTTAAAAGTACAGTCTTTTGAGTGACTTGTTCTAGATTCAAAAAGGATACACCAAAAGTGGTTCAATTTCAACCCAGCATTCCAACCATAAAGTCAGAGTCTTGTGGGAGAACATTTAGCCCACAGCCAGCAGGCCCTCAGCCTAGCAACTGTCCCCCTAAAATCTCGGCCTGATTTTATATCTTGGGTCTCTGTGACAAGACTGTGATGCTGAAGTCTCCTGCAGTGCCCTGGACTCCGCCCCCTTTTCCAGTGAATATACATACATTAACACCTGCTGAGTGCCAAACAAATCATCCCACTGGGATCCTAAGCTCTGTGAAAACTCTTTGCATTGGAAAGGCCTCTGGTTTGACTTGGCAGACTACCTGGATCAGAGTCCCAGCTTGCTAGATTTTGGGCCCTAGGGATATTACTCTGTATCTTAGCACAGAGGTGACAGAAAGTCCCTTTCTCACAGTGATGAGAACCACATAAATTCACTCATGCAAAGCACATGAATGCTACCATTAGCACCAAGTAAATCACTTATAGAGTCACCATGATACAACCCAAGGTAGCAATAGTGAACAGCCTAACACAACAGAGAATACACACTTCTGACAAGAGTAAATATGCTTTAGGAAAACATAAAGAGGCACATGTAACCTAGACTTAGGAAGGTCTAAGAAAGATTCACAACCTAAATAAGGTTTTTAAAGCCAGTTAATAACAGGAAGGGACTGCAATGACAATGAGAAGAATGTTCTAGATTGCTTGCAAAGACACAGAAGAAAAAAATGCTTGCTTTCTGGGGGTGGGGTGGGGGGGGGAGTTGTAAAGAAGAGAGAATGACCTGATGTGTTGGGAGGGGGAAGGGACCTTGAATGAGGATATACAAGGTTAGAAAGTGTGACTTCTTTGTTAATAATAATAATAATCAAGAAAAAAAATGCTTGCTTTCTCTGGTGTGTCTATATAAGCCACAAATCACTAAGACCCATGACTGCAGGATTTGCCTTCTGTTTTTGTTTGCTTGTCATTGTGACTAAAACCTTAGAAAACAATTGAAAAGGAAGAGAGATTTTCTTTATGCCATGATTTCAGAAGGTTCAATCCAAGGGAAAAAGGCCCACAAAGGCCTGCCCCTGGGGACCTACTTCCTCTAGCTAGTCCTCACCTCCCCAGATGACCACAACCTTCTAAATCAGCACCCCTAACTGGGGACCATTCAGAACATGAGCCTGTGGAAGACATTTCATATTCAAACTGACACTACATCCACTGAACAATGATGTATAATCCACAGAGAATTCAGACTTAGGGGCCAAAGAACAAGTCTAAACTACACTCATCCCCAACAAGGTCAAAATGGCCCACACATTCTCTTTTGTCTTTGGTAGCAAGCAAGCATGTATGCTTCTCCAAATAGTAGTTAATGTACAGGTTTTTTGGAAGATTTTTACTCCAGGTCCCTGAGACACAGTGTATTGTTGCTTTTCACCCACCACAGTGCATTACACACAAAAACTTGCTCAATTTTTTTTCTCATTTATACCTAAATGTACTAAGTTTTACTGACATCCTAATTTTTTTTAGTCTTTAAAGAACAACTGCTTTTATGGCAAATGTTCAGATGGTCCTGCCAACACTCAGTTGCTTCTCTCACTCCATTCAACTCACAAAAGGCAAGTTTGGGCCTGGCTCCAACCTACAACAGTCTGCTGATATTCAAGATGAAATCACCACAGAACTGTATTGTAGAATCAGTCAGCAAACCCAGCATGGAAAGAGCAAATGTTAGAAAGACACTAAGCAACCACAATGGGTTGTTTGACATCAAGAGTTCGTGTCAAGAACCCTCAAGAACCATCTGGACCTATGATTAAATATCAGTTTTTAAAGAAACTTAAAGAAAAATTCACAGCATGTAATTCTTCTTAGAAGGCAAACAAAACTTTTTTCTTAATAATAATAATAATCCAAGGAAATTATTATCTTGGGGTAATAGGAGTAAAAGGATTTTTGTAATTCATCTGAGTCAATGATTTTCAAATAAGTTTTAGCTGAGAAACCCTTTGTTTAAACCATTACCAAGAAGTGTAAACAAGCAAAAATACCAATTGCTCTGGTTGAAAGCAGGGTAAGGGTTGACCCTTGATCCTCTAAACACACTAAAGCCCCTCATTTTAATCTACTAAGAATTCAAGGAGGGTCAAAGGAGATGGTCCACTTAGCAAAGGACCATGGTACAAGCAAAGAATGAGTTCAATCCTGGAATCCATGTAAAAGACCAGCTGCAGTAACACACACTTGCTATCTCAGTCCAGGGCAGGTAGAGGCAGGAGGACCTTGGGGGCCACTGGCCAGTCAGCTTAATCAGCAGAGACCCTGTTGCTGATGGGGGAATCTGCTCTGCTTTCTTTTTCAGACTTGCATTTCCATATTTCCTATATTAATTTTATCATAAGCAAAGTAACTCTTTAAGAAGCATTAGCATGGGCTGGAGAGATGACTCAGAGGTTAAGAGCACTGACTGTTCTTCCAGAGGACCTGAGTTCAATTCCCAGCAACCACATGGTGGTTCACAACCATCTATAATGACATCTGGTACCCTCTTCTATAGGCTGTATACATAATAAATAAATAAATCTTTTAAAAAAATCTTGAAGAAGAAGAAGAAGAAGAAGAAGAAGAAAGTAGTAGTAGTAGTAGTAGTAGCAGCAGGTAGATAGCAGTCAAGGTATTACCCAGCCAACATCTACTGTGGCATTCCCCAGAAAGTATTCTTTAAAAGTGACCATTGAAAAGTCAGATGATGCTCATCTCAGCTACTCTGTTCTTTTCAAACTGTCTCTTTGGCACTTCCAGGAATCAAACCAGGGCCTGAAGCATAGTAGGCAAGCACTCTACCATGAGGCACATTTTCAACACTGTCGCTCATGCTTGAGGAGCCAAGACAGAAGAATTGTGAGTTCAAAGTCAGCCTGAGCAGCATGGTCAGTATAGTAAGACCTTGACTCAATGAAAGACATTACTGAAAAATTTTAATAGTGTGAGGAAAATATTTGTTAAGATGTTAAACTTTAAAAAAGAAGAAATATTTGTTGAGACTATGAATAGTTGTCACAAAAATATGTATTTTTAAAATGTAGGTGTCTTTGAAAAGTGTAGATGATTTTTCTTCTATTTGTCTACATGTTCCAGATGTGTTACAATAAAATTAGGTTATTTTTATCATTAAACATGGGGAAGGCCAGACAGTCCAGTAAATAAAGCACTTACATGGTAAGCCCTAATGACATGAGTTTGTGCCCATGTGAAATGTGGAAAAAGAACTGGTTCATAAAAGTTGAACTGTGCTGTGAATTCATACACCTCTCTCTCTCTCTCTGTCTCTCTCTCTCTCTCTCTCACACACACACACACACTATTTTAAAAGCTAATTTTTTTCAGTTACTGTCTTTCTATGTTGCCTAAGCGTGTCTATAATTCAGGTGGTCCTCTTGCCTCAGTTTCTCCAATAGGCATGTACCACCACACCTGAGTCAGAAGATACGTATGTATGTATTTAGGAGACATACTGAGCAAGTATATCAAAGAAAACATACATGAAAGATCAATGGTTCTCAAATTATAGAAATAAGATTATAAGACTATAAGATACCTGTAGACTTATTTTAAAAGTAGATTTCTAATCTATGTTTCCCAAAATCCAAAACAATTCACCTGGACATACACAGCTGCCAATCTCTAATTCTTAGTATCCAAATTATACTTGATTATCCACATCAGGACTAGTTCAATATGTGAATATTAATATATCAACTCAGTACCTTCTAATAGGAACAATTTTTTATTGTATCTCTAAATATTAGGATACAGCTTATATCTTTTAATCCTCTTAAGAAAATAACCTCTTTATAAACCTTGGTTTCTCAGTTTCCAGTTATTGAGAAGAGTATTTAGGGAGAGTGAGCTAGCCATGGGATATGGTCTCAGACACTCCAGCTCCTTCACTTCACAAATGAGATTCTGAACATTCCTGGCCTGCCTGAGGTTCCTCTGCTATTTACCATCTCCTGCTAGAATGCTGGATTCTGGTCCCCTCCACCTGAGGTTCTTTCTAATGAATGATGATGATTCTTCATTTAATGGGGAACATAATTTTCTGACTTTATGTTCATCTTGAAGTGAAGCCCTATTTGAGGACAGTCAATTCAGAATCCAGGTTTCCATATTCCTTGACCAATTTTGAAAGGTCAATGGTAATAATCTCTCCCTTCTTTTGTCTTCCTGCCCCTCCCCCACATACACACCTCGTAGCCTAGCTAGCCTAGAACTCACCATGTAGGCTCCCCTGGCTTTGAACTCACAGAGATCCATATACCTCTGTCTCCCTAGTGCTAGGATTAAAGGGATGCACTACCATACCCAGAAACATTTCTCTTCTTTATCTTAGATATTTTGTTGTAGCAATGAAAGACAAAAATTCCCAATATTGATTATTAATCAATATTAATTATTCTGTAAATATTATTTGCTTTAAGGAATACTGTTTGTTTGTTTGTTGAGACAGGGTTTCTCTGTGTAACCCTTGCTGCCCTGGTACTCAATTTTTAGACCAGGCTGTCCTCAAATTCAGTCTCCTGAGTTCTGGGATTAAAGGCATGGGTCACCATGCCTGGTTTGTTTTGAAAGTGAATCTCATGCTTCTCAAAGTGGCTTCAGACCATCTGCAGAGTCAATGATGGCCTTGACCTCTTTAACTTCCAGCCTCTACTAACGGTAAAGGTAGGTGCCACCACATCTGATGCTAAAGGTATGTGCCACCACATGCAATGTTTATAAATATTTTTCAACATAATATTTTTATTGATTAATTGAAAATTTCACATAATGTACCCGGATCACCCTCACTTCCAGGTCCAACCCCACACTTGTGACTTTCCCCAAAATGAAGATGAAGAGAAATAAACCAAATCCAATTTGTGTTTCTCATATACTCAGCGGAGGGAGCATGGTTGAACTCCTAGGTGTCAGCCTCTTAAAGAAAATGAAAACTTTCCCCATCCCTGCCAGAAGCCATCACCTGTGCAGAGGTACATTTCAGCATTCCTATCACATTTTTAAGAGTTCTCTACAAATTTTTGTTTGTTTTCAAGACACAGTTTCTTGACAAGATGGCTCTCACTTTCCTGGAACTCCTTTTGAAGACCAGGCTGGCCTTGAACTCACAGAGATCCACCTGCTTCTGCCTCCCACTTGGTGAGATTAAAGGCATGTGCCACCACTCCCCAGCAAGAGTTCTCTACAAGCATTTTTTGTAAAAGATTTATTTATTATATATACAGTATACTGAAGAGGGTGCCAGATATCATTATAGATGGTTGTGAGTCACCATGTGCTTGCTAGGGATTGGACTCAGGACCTCTGAAAGAATAGTCTGTGCTCTTAACCTCTGAGCTATCTTTCCAGCCCTCTACAAACATTTTTAATCGTGGCATTTATTGCCAAAAAACCTAATCCTGTTCTATATTCTCTTTGAGACAACACTAATTCCAATGTAATTATAATTACTCCTTGAGGAAGCCAAACTGAATGTTTAATAGAAGATTTTCATTTCCTATTTTGCCTACTCATAGCTTTAATCTATATGGAACACTCTTCAAATCATTTGATAAGCTGCTCTAGAGTTGCCAAGCTCCTCATCTAGAAGTCTCCTAGGATCAGCAAGTATAATAGCAGTCACAGTAAAAGTGCCCCATACAGCTCTGCTTACGGAAAGCACTGCACAAGCCCAGTTATGAGCTCCTCCATCCTTGCAGCATCTCTAATAAAACAGGAGACTACAGAATAAGAAAAATTACTATAATTCCAAACACTGACAGAGCATACAGCCTCCTTTATTATCCCAATGAAAGGTCATCAAATATCAAGCTCTTACTTGTTTACACTAAGCAGACTTAAAATCACCAGTCATGAGTTTCTCAAATCATACGGAGGTAATTGCAGCCATTCTTAATCAAACATCATTAAGTTTTTATGGAGCTTTCGTCCCAATAGCCCATGGTCACAAGCTCTCATTGCTTTGTCTCATAAACTCTAACTATGAACAAATCCATAGTCAAACTATACTATCAGCTTGTCTATTACAGATTACATCCTTTAATAGCAATGAGATGACCTAGCATCACCATTATCGGAGTAGGGCTTAATATACTAATTATACCCTGTATTTACACTACATGTCAGTCATACTATAAAGAATATTCACATACTACCTTAATAACATCGAGGCATCCTTTACACTAGAAAATCCTTTGATGGTTATGAATCTACCTCTAATCACTTGATGCCAAAATTATTTATGTGCTATAAATATAACTTAAACTAAGCATTACATTATGAGTCCAATAACAGAAAGCTCAAAATTCCTAATTCACTGGCCAAGAAAGTAAATAAGAACTACTAACAGCATATTTCCATTTATAACAACATGATCATCTCAGCTTTAAGAGGAAAGTGTTGATCTTGGAGCCAAAATATCAGTGCAGCTCTCAAAAAAAGTAATAAATATATTCCCTTCCTTGATCTTCTGCCATCTTAATATTGTCAAATATTAAAACATGTCAGTGCTAGTCAATCTTACATTATCATACTAGACAATGGATTCATTTATCAATGGTATGACTTTTATTATATTCAAACATATGGGATTATCTCTTCAATCTCAACTTTCACATTGTCCTGTGGGACCATTCTTCCTTTGAACCCCTGATCCTTGGGGAAATAGACTGTCTTCTATCTTGCTTGGTGTAAGTCGTAGTAATTTTTAGCACCATCATGGCAGTATTATTTTCTCCTTTTGAGCTAGGATACATACACTGTTTGGTGCATCTTCTCAGCCTTTGTTCATTCACCATGGTTCTTGTTAAGCCTTGTTAGACAATGGCTAAAGTCTTCTTCCAGGGCTCCAAATCAGCATCACCTATACAAGCCACTTGTGGGTTTAATATATTTGTACCTTTTCTTTGTAACAGCCACCACAGTGGAACTTTGCCCTGCTTCTATTCTAAGACTGTCATCAGCCTCTTCCAATGAGTTGCAAGTTACCAAAGAATAAGGACCAGTGCACACTCCCTGGAACTTTGCCTGCTAGCCTTGTCCTGACAAATCCTGGATGCTTGAGACAGAGCTACTGAGGAGCGGTTTTAAAAAGAGATGCTTTGTTTACTGATTCTGTCAACTCTGCTTTACTCAAGAGTCTCCCCAGTGTTTAAGACACCAGCCCCAAAGCCTCTTCTGTAAGCCATACTCTATCTAGTGCACACTGATGAAGGAAACTGGTCCCTCCCACCTTCAGCCCAAGCAAACTCCTTGGCACTTCTCTCTCGCTGTCATAGACCACATCCTTAAGACAGTGTCACTTAGTGTCTCCTGAACATGAAAACGAAAACACAGTAACCAAAGGAGTTAAAATAAAACTTGAGAATTTAAATCTATTTTATAAGAATAAAGACATCAGGTAGCCTTCTAAAAGACCATTGTTCCAACTGAAGTGTCTCCACAAAATGTCACTCTTGATTAAGAAGGTGTGCTCAGGAAGAGGGGTCACACCCGGACAGGAAGTGCACTTGGTTTTTACTCTAAGGAAGGTAATGATTGTGTTTTCCCCACTGGCTGGGGGCAGACCTTACTATCTTACTTAATGAGCTAGTTTGAGAAGAACTGGCACACAGGAAACAGAGAAAGCCAAAGGTGTCCCTGCTCCAAACAGAAAAGGGTTGCTGCTTCAGGCCATCCTACTCCTTGACTAGAGCTGAAAGGCTTTGTGTAAACAAAGGTTTTACTGAGTGAGGATTAAAACCTTAGCAAGTTAGAAAAGATTCTTGGTATTTCTTAACACCAGTTTCACAAAAGGAATTTAACTTTCAGATGTTGTTTATTCCCCTACATAGCAACAAATAAACAACAACAACAACAAAAACTGGAGATAAAGATGTTATTTCTACAGCAATGAATTCACCATGCACTTTTTTTTCCTTATCTCATTTGATCTAAATACTTAGAACTTGTGAGTTTGCTAGGCTTCCGAAAGAGCGTAGTGCTATGGTAGAGATTGTTACAGGCCAAGCTAAAGGGATAGGTTGAAAAGAAAAGCATAAGCAATGCCATTAGATCCTCCTAATGTCAAGGCAAATGAAAAGCAAGAGCTGAAGGCACTGTGTGTTAGCCACTTCTGTCTACGAAGCTTTTACAGGAGAGTGTTCACACACACAAAACAAAGCTTGAGGCTTATCTACTAGAGGGAGTATGGCAAGTATGCCCTCCTGGGGACAAAAGAAGAGACTCACAATGGCTATGCAACCAGGTTCTTGCGGTTTGTATTACTTCCTTTTGCACCCGGAATACATTTAGAAGATTACATTCTCTGCTCCCATCCCCCCTCCAGCTGTGGTGTTAAAGCAACAGTGTCATTAGGTAAAATATGCAAGGCATTAAAAGCTTATAAATCATGCACAGACACATTAAAGAATTTAAATTACCCGTTATATGGAAGAGTAAGGAGTTTAAATGACAGCATCTAGGTTCTCCCTACAACCCTGTTGTTTTTGTTTAGAAATAGACATCGAATTATGTAGCTCAGGTAACCACTGAATTCCTGATCCTCCTTGCTTCAACCTGCTGAGTGGTGGGATTGTTGGTGTGTACTATCACAACTGGTCAAAGGGGTCTCGGGTCACTGGGAATTATCAACGAGTCACTTAAATGAGTTGCTAAGAGTATGTGAGTTTATACAACATAAACCTTGGAAACAATGTGTTTCGGGATAATCGTGCATTGAGTGAAGATGTATCACTGTGGTTGATTTAATAAAGAGCTGAATGCAATAGCTAGGCAGGAGAGGTGGGGCTTTTGGAGAGAAAGAGAGAGAGAGAGAGAGAGAGAGAGAAAGAGAGAGAGAGAGAACCTGAGGGTCAGAATCTGTCGAGGCAAGAAAAGCCAGCCAGACACTGAGTGAGTCGGACATACAGAACGGGAGAAGAAGGTAAAAAACAAACAAACAAACAAACAAACAAACCACGTGGCAGAATGTAGTTTAATAGAAGCTTGTTAATTTAAGTTATAAGAGCTGATTGGGAACAAGCCTAAGCTAAAGGCCAAGCTATCATAATTAATAAGTCTCTTTGTCATTATTTGGGGGCTGGTGATCCAAAGAAAGTCTGACAAGAAAGGCCCTTTATAAAAATGTGATGCCAGCCGAGCATTCACGGTATCAGTCTATCAACCTGCGGTAGCTAGGTTGTAACAGCAGAGAGCAGAACACAGTAACAGGAAGTTCGTGTGCAGCAGGCTTTTTCTTTTGGGCCACCAATCAGCTCCCAGATCAGGACATCAAGATTTATTAGTTAAGAATGCTCGGCCTAGCTTAGGCTGGTTCCCAATCAGCTCTTTTAACTTGAATTAACCTATTTCTCTCTACCTCCCTTTCGCCTGGGGCTTTATACCTTTCTTCCCTCCGTTTATCTTCCTCTCACTGCTTTTCCTGTCCTGGGACACCTGGCTGGCCCCGGGCATGTCCCTCACCTGCCTGTTCTCCTTCTCATTCTAGATTTCTCTTCCTATTTATTCCTTCTGCCTGCCAGCCCTGTCTATTCTTTCTCAGCCTATCTACTGGCCTCCCAGCTCTTTATTAGACCAATCAGGTGCCTTAGACAGACAAGGCGGAACAAATGCAACACATCTTTACATCATTAAATAAATGCAGCATGAACAAATGTGGCACACCCTTACACAGTTAAAGTCATAGTCCACAGCAAAACCAAATCATCTGTGTTATCATCTGTTTTATGCTTAACTTACCTGGAAACTAACTGCCCTGTGATATTATTATTTAATGTTTTGTGGGATTAGACCTTGCCTCTCGAAAGTAGTAAGGTCTGGCTTCTGAAAGGGAAAGATGAAGTGTGTTCTGTGATTTCATACGACACCAGCAAATAAGGTAAATTAACACATCAGGAGAAAATGATCATCCGTTTGGGAGGAACGTTCTTGAGCAGAGCAAAGCAAAAGCCTAACAGGGCGAGGGGAAGGAGAGACTCTTTGCGCGTCCACAGCCGCTTCAGAGGCATGAAAGCCAGCAAGATTTCGAAGATGGATCTAGGGCTGACCTTTTTAAAAGGCTGTGCGGAGACCATTGCAGCCATTGGCTGGGGAGCGCTCTCGGGTGCAGGGCGCTCTCACGAGGCGCCAACGCGCGCTCCGGCCAGCAGGGGGCGCGCCCCCACCCCGCGCACGCGTGCGCGCTGCGCTCCCCCACGGCGCCGTCCGCACCACGCCCGCCGCAGACCGTGGGCCAGTCCCCCGCGCCTACGCCCCGCCGGCCCTCCGCGCCCCGCCCCTGGCCCGCCGCGGGACGAGTAACGGTTACGAAGCACTTTCTCGGGGTCGGTTTCTGCTTAGTCATTGTCTTCCAGGAAACAGCGCTCTTATTTCAGCGGCGGCAGAAACCGCAGCGGCTGTCCTCCCTCCGGGATCGCGTCTCCGTCGCCGCCCGGCCATCTAGGGCCCGAGCGCACACCGGGTTGTGGCCGCGCGGAGTCGGCAGCCTCGCGCTCGCCTGTCGGGCCTGGGGCACCGCGCCCTGCGAAGCAGCCGTCTTCCGTGTCCCCCGCCGTCGCTCCTCGATCTTCCTCCAGGCAGGCGGCAGCTGCCATGGGGACCGACAGCCGCGCGGCCGGGGCGCTCCTGGCGCGGGCCAGCACCCTGCACCTGCAGACGGGGAACCTGCTCAACTGGGGCCGCCTGCGGAAAAAGTGCCCGTCCACGCACAGTGAGGAGGTAAGCACAGTGGGGTCGGGCTCCCCGGAGTCTACGGGACGTTCCCCGCAGGCTTCGGGCAGGTGGGGACAGGTAGGACTCTAGCCCCGGAAGCTATCCACGGAGGTACCGCGGTGAGCTGGGTGCCATCCCGCCTTAGCAGGTGCCACTCACTGCACGGCGAGGGGCGCTTCCGCCAGTTCATCTCCCAACTCTCGGGTTGACTAGGTCACCTGCCTGGCTGGGGAAGTTGGACACTGCAGCCCTGCATCCTTTTTCCATATCCTAGCCAGGTAAAGAATACTAGGTTAGTGCTTGGTAGGTGAACTAACATATACTCCGAACTTTGGACATCGTTGACATTAGTTTTCTCTATTGTGCTGATTTTGATTCGGGGTGTTTACTGAAAGTTAACATTTTATTTGTTTCAGAACTAACAGCGTGGTGGCACATGCCTTTAATCCCAGCACTAAGGAAGCAGAAACCAGCCTGGTCATAAGGGCTATACAGAAAAACCCTTCCCCCCCCCAAAAAAAAAAACCCTAATTACTAGTTGGAAGGGATAGAGTTTAATGTAGAATTTAATTAAAACGTTGCGTTTGTGTTAATGGCCCATTTCTGGGCCAGTAGATCTCAGTGGACTATGCAACTAATTACAGGAGCATTTTGGTAATATGGAGCACGTTTACCACTTAAAAAACAAAACAAAACAGATGTGCAGTTATTATGTGTTGGAAATACAGGTGATACATGGTGTGCACTCCTCTAATACCCAGACTCAATGGGCTGGAGCAATAGGATGTGGAATTTGAGGCCAGCCTGGGCTAAGATGTGATACCCTGCCTGAAAAAAATAAGATAAATAGAAACTCTTTAAAAATAAAATATTGACATTTAGGAGCTGTATGATTTGAGGGAGCATTTTCTGTCTGTCACTTCAGCCCTGAGTAATATCCTCCCATCAAGCTGTTGTGGGAAGTAAAATATGGTATATGAAAATACTCAGCATCAGCTACATCAAAGGTAAACACATCCTGGTTAAAGAAGACATTTCCTCAGTTATATCATATTGTAGCATTGGTATCTGTGATCAGAGACAAGCCTGGGGTCTTTTAATGGGACCACCTATTCAACAGCACCTGGCATCATTCTCATTATAAGTTGAGGGCCTGTGCTGGTCAGATTTAGGAACCTGAGTCCCTGGTCTAGCCCTCCTGTGTTCAGGTTCCAGCTAGATGTGTATGTTTTGTTTTAGCTACCCACTTTGCCTATTTCTCCAAAGGCTTTTCTGTGCTGAGTTCAATGTTGTGATGAGTACGAACATGCTCTTATCTACCCACAACACACTCTAGTGGCTTTCAAGGTGGTTGTTGTTGTTTGATGTTTTAATAATTCTGTGAGAATTTCAGCTATCATCTAAGAGGCTTTCCAAAGTTTTTGACTAAAAATAATAAATACATTGTATCCATTCAGTTCATAGGTTTCTGTTTCTGGGTGTTTATTAACATAAGCAGGTTACAAAAAAGATATGATTAACCCTAGCATACTGTGTGGTAGACTTTTTTGTTTTTCAATCCTATTGCACTTTGTAAAAATTGGTGAGTTTTTTTTTTTTTTTTTTAATCTGGGTGTAGTGACACATTCCTTTAGTCCCAGAACTTGGAGTTCGAGGCCAGCCTGGTCTACAGATTAAGTTCAGGACAACTGGGGCTGGAGAGGTGGCTCAGATGTTAAGAGCACTGGCTGCTCTTCCAGAGGTTCTGAGTTCAATTCCTAGCAACCACATGGAGGTTTACAATCATGTATAATGAGATTTGATGCCTTCTGGTGTGGTGTGTAGGCATACATATATGCAGGCAAAACACTATACACATAATAAACAAATAAATACTTTTTTAAAAAAAGTTCAGGACAACCAAGGCTACACAGAAAAACTCTGTCTCAAAAAAAAAAACAAAACTCCTAAATAAATAAATAGCCTGTTCAAAAGTGACCCACCTAATTAATTGAGTGGCTCATATTTCTCAACATTATTTGCCATTTTTAAAAATATAATTGACTTTTTAATTATGTATGCATATGTGCATGTGAGTGTGTCAGATCCCCTTGGAGCTGGAATCACAGGTGATTGGGAGCTGCTTTATGGGTGCTGGGAATCAGATCTGAGTCATCTGCAAGAGTGGTAGGTAGGTCCTCTTAACCACTGAGCCATCATCTCTCCAGCTCTTTAAACATTGATTCTTAAATACACTAATGTACAATTTGAAAAACATTGTTCAAAGGATTGTTTATGGTTTGTTGTGTTTTCCTGAGGATGTTTCATAGAGTAGGACAGAAGCTAAAACTAGAAAACATTGGGGAAAAGCCCCAAAATATGTCAGCATATTATTGTAAGGAGCCATAACAGATAGAATGCAGTGTTCTGTGTGTGAGCTCAGAGGCCAGAGGTTGATGGCTAATATTTTCCTCTGTTAACTCTCAATCTTGATTTTTAGACAGGGTGTCCCACTGAGCCCAGAGCTCACAGATTAGTTAGACTAACCTGTTTCCACCCCCCACCCAGGTTCTGGCACCCACCCAGGCCTGACTTCTGCTTGAGTGCTGGGACCTGCGTTCAGGCTCCCATGCTCATGTGGCAGGCGCCCAAGCCATCTTCACCAGCCTCTGCATAAAGAATTTCCTCACAGAACTTAAAGTGGGATGCACCATTAGAAACAGCTCAGCTTCACCAAAGAGATTAAGGACATTGAAAACCCAAAACAAACAAACAAAAAGACCCGTTACTTTTTTTTCAAGGCCTGATCATTTTTTTTTAACTTAACATTCTTTTTTAAAAACTTATTTATTTATTTTTATTTGCCTTGGTGTTTGCTGGAACTGGGAAGTGGAACTGCAGACAGTTATTAGCTGCCATGTGGATGCTGGGAATCAAACCCCAGTCCTCTGGAAGAGCAGTCAGTGCTCTTAACCGCTAGGCCATCTCTCCAGCCCCCTTAACTTAAAATTCTTATTTTTAAAATTTATTTTTGTATTTAATATTTTCAGACAACGTATTTTGATTGTATTTCCCTTCTGTGATTTCCCCACCTACCACCTTTCCTACTTTTTGCTCTCTTTCAAAAACAAACCTCAGAATGAACAAGCAAAAGACCAGTAAGACAAAACATAAGACAAAGCCAAACAAAGTCCACAGAAGAAGCTGTAGAGTTGTTTTGTGTTGCCCAGCTACTCCTCAGCTGGAATATGGTTGATGCCCTGTGACACTCCATGGGAGAAAACTGCTATCAATTGCATATAGCTTCACAGATGGGTGGAACCCCATGTCCACTTCCCTCTCTCAGTGCTTGAGTTAGGGTTAGGGGCTGTGTAGGCCCGTGTGTGCTGCCACAGTCTGAGTTCGTATGAGCATCAGTTCTTTTGTTTCTGGAAGATTCTGTTTCCTTGGAGTCATCCATCCTTTCTGGACCTTACAATCTTTCCACCTTCTGCATAGATCTTTGAAGAGGGGGTTGGTGACTACATCCCACTTAGGGCTGTGTGCTCCAAACTCCTTAAACACTGCCCTGCTTCGTTTTGTTAATTCCCATCTACTGTCAGAAACAGCTGCCCTGATGTAAATTGACTGAGGCACTGATCTCTGAGGTTTTTGTTCAATAGCCTAGGGTCTTCATTTTGAGTTTTATTTTCGTTTGGGTTTTTGTTAGTGATTGTTAAATTCTACTTTAATATCTTAAACTGTTTTCATTATTTCATTCAAGTGTATGTCCACAGACTTCATTAAGACATTAATTCGTGCTCCCTTTAAGATCCTTCAACAATTGCTGTTTTGAATTCCTTGTCTTGTGCTTCAACCATAGCACAAGAAAGACCCTGTGCTTTCTCAGGGTCTGTTGCAGTAGAACTGGGGCACAGAGGAGGCTGGCTGGAGAGATGGCTCAGCGGTTAAGAGAGCACCGGCTGCTCTTCCAGAGGACCCGGGTTCAATTCCCAACACCCACATGGCAGCTAACAACTGTCTGTACTTCCAGTTCCAGGCAAACACCAAGGCAAATAAATAAATAAAGTTTTTTAAAAAAAAGAAAGGAAGGCTCAGAGATTATTTTGTCGAGACTCAGACATTCTCATCGAGGACAGCACACGTGTGCCGGAGTCTGTTCCTGACGTTATTCTTTGGCTTCCTTCATTCTCTTGTCCAAAAGCTCAGTGTATTCTGCAGCCTCATTTTTGTTAGTGTGTTGTTTCTTCAGAACAGTTGGTGATTGTGATGCAGGACAGGTGGGTAGAACAAGAGGCTGAATCTTGAGTGCTTCTCGCTGCCTTCTTTGCTTCAGAGTTTTATGGCTCTTCTGGGTCCAGACTGCTGAGGCACTGTATCATCTGGCAATAGAAGAATAACTTTCCCGTGTTTAAAAACAATAACCAGGTTGAGAACACTCAGATTGGCATCCAAAATGCATCCTGAACAGACTCGCACTTCCTTTGTCCAGTTCTCCTTGGTCTACAATAAGAACGCTCTTTGCTCAACAGTGGGTACATGCTGTTGAAGGTCAGGACAACCTGCTTTATGAAAAGGCCTCATTTGCCACACACCCCCCATTCAGACTATAGTACAGGGCATTGGCAGTAACTTATGTAACTGTGTATATCTCATAGAAAGTTTGAAGTTTGCATTCATAGTTGGTGGCTGATCATCTTGATGCAGCTGAATACCTAGTAGGACCCATGAAAAAGAGAAAAAAAAATCACTATAATTAAAACAAGTTTACATAGTAGTAGAGTTCAGTTACATGTTTTCATTGTATGTGTGTGTACATATGTCTGTACCACATGTATGCCTGATGCCAGTGGAGGCCAGAAGATGGTGTTGGATTCCTTGAGACTGGACTTGTACATGAATGAATGTGAGCTGCTATCTGGGCACTGGGAATTGAACCCCGGGTCTTCTAGAAGAACAACCAGTGCTCTCAACTGATGAGCCATTCCTCCAGCTCCTTAAATACATTAAGACAAAATTCTATGGCCTCTGCCAAGACTGTTGTCTAGAATTTTATGAAATCAAATATTGGTTTAAAAGTCTCTTACTTATTTGGCAATGCTGAGCCTCTAAACCAGCATCAAATGCTGTTTGATTTTTAGTGAATCTCTGTGAGACTTTGCCCGTCCAGTCCTGTCCATTGTACAGCCCACGGGCCACATTCAGCCAACACAAAATTGAAAACATTTATTTGTATCTCCATTGTGTGATTCTGGAGCCTGACTGTTGTAGATGTTGCATTGTAGTGTTGCTGTGGCAGGAGTTAGACAGGAAGCTGGGCTTGGTGGTGCTCACCTAGAACCCTTCACTTGGGAAGTAGAAGCAGGAAGATTACTTGGGACCTGTATCAGACTCAGCTCCCACTCGGAAAAGGATAGCCATGGTGGTGCTTGACTAGTTAGATTGTGTGATAGCTTTTTAAGTTGTTAATAATCCATGACTGGCTAAGTTGTGGTGATATATGTTTAGTGATCTTGTGTGAGTATAAGACTAAAGAGACTAGGAAATGAAAAATACAAGGCAAATATTTAGACAATATATGTTATGTAATTTATAAGATTAAAAATCATATGTTTATAGTACAGCTAATGAATTTCTCAGGTAATTAACTTTGGAACTTTTCTATAATTTGTCCAGAATCCAAGATTGATTTTAAAAAACAATTTCAGAAAAGAGGCCACTACTGTGAAGATTTGGGTTGAGGGATTCATCAGCAGAGGCTTGCTACATAACCCAGTCATCTTCCCAGAGGGAAACACCTTAGAATCCTTCCACTGCTCAGAGAATTGGGACCTCTAACCAGTCCCACTGCGTCAGCACTCACTAGTCTGTGAGAAGACACTGGCTTCTTCACTATGTATGTTGTATGCATGAAGAGTTGTGAGAGAATATAGACTAAAACCAGACGGGGGTGGAGGGACACAAGAGCCAGTGAGAAGAAGGACAAAAGGTCACGTGTATCAAGAACCGGAGAGAAACTGAGGGTATGAAGCAGGGAGGGGAATGGGGGATGGGGGAAAGAAACAACAGAAGCAACAAATAAAACTCAGCTCTTTGTAAGCTAAGAAACAAACTTGACCTCCAAAACCTTTATAGATATACACACACATACATACACACACACACACATATATACACACACATACATACATACACACACATACATACACACACGGAGAGAGAAAGACTTGTAACTGTGAAAAGGATTTATCAGATAATTGTCATCTGACTTCAATTTAACTTGGAACTTGAATCCAGGTGAGTTACATAAACTGCTATTGTAGATTACAAATGGTTTTTAATTTCTTTTTAGCTGTTCAATAAAATATATTTTTGAATACAGTACTATAATAAAAATCTTAGTACCAGGAATGATATATAGTCATTAAGTCATCTAGATGAATAATGATGATTTAGGTTAAATTGAAGTAGGCTGCAGATGTTAACAGTGGCTCTGTTACCTTGACTAGGTCCCTCTTGTTCCTTGTGGTTATCTGGCCAAGAAGTGGTAAAATACATATTGTATCAGTCTTTATCATAAGCAATCATAGTTGAGATAGTGAGTTCAGAAATGTAGTCCTGATTGCTATATTGCTGTTAAGAAAATGCTTTTGCAACTCAGGGGCTTTTAGTTACTCATTTTCTTTTTCATTGATTGCCCATAGAATGTGAACCACTGTGCCCTTGGTTATCTTTAAAGCAGTGATTTATAGCTGCCAGAATTGGTTAATTAGTGATCAAAAATAAGTTTAGGGCCAGGCTACAAGGTGGCTCAAACAGGCACTTGGCCTCCAGGTTGGACAGCCTCAGCTGGATTCCTAAGACACATGTGATAGCAGAATACTCATTCTTGAACATGTCCTTTGATTGCCCATACATAATAAAACAATGTAATACATTTTTAAAATAAATTATGTGAGAAGTTAGAGAGATGGCTTAGCAGTTAAGAGCACTTGTTGCTCTTTTTTTTTTTTAAAAAAAAAAAAACCCAATGCCTTTTTATTTTTATATTTTGTATGCACATGTGCCAGAAGAGAGCAGTAGATCTCATGATAGATGGTTGTGAGCCACCATGTGGTTGCTGGGAATTGAACTCAGGACCTCTTGGACAACAGACAGCGCGCTTAACCTCTGAGCCATCTCTCCAGCCGGCACTTGTTGCTCTTGCAGAGGTCCAGGGGTTTGATTTCCACCACTCACTTGGCAGTTCACTGCCAGGTAACTGTAGTTCCAGGGGATCTAATGCATTTTTCTGATCTCCATGGGCCCCAAGCACAAACATGGTGTACATACACACATGCAGGAAAAACACACAAAAAATAAAATGAATAAATCTACTAAAAACTTAAAAATAAGGTTAGTGACTATTGAAATATTCTCTAATAAAATAGACACCACTAGCATGCTTGGTATATAGTAATAAATGACATTTTCTCACTTTTTTCTGTTATGTATATCTAGGTCTTTACTCATTAAGTAAATATGCATCTTATATGAGGGCACTATCCCTGACATTGAGATGAGTACACATTCATATTTTAGCTTACAAAATACAGTGATGCTAGTATAAAATATTTGATAAAAACATTGGAGATAAGGTAAAATGTGTCCCCTGTGTGTTAGGAGATGACTTACAGATTGTTATGATGAAAGTGAACCATGCTGGTAGTTCTCAGGCTGAAGAATTATGTGATGATTGGAATGTGTGTGTATGTCAGTGTACCACTTCCGTGCCCGATACCCATGAAGGCCGGAAGAGGGTGTTGAATCATCTGAAACTGCAGGTAACAGACAGTTGTGAGCTGGTGCATGGGTCCTAGGAGTTGAGCCTAGGTCCTAAAAAGTAGCCAATGCTCTTAACTACTGAGCCATATCTCTAGCCCTAGTTTGAATTTTTAATAATACAAGACAGGTAAATTTAATGTAGAAGTTTCTCTAAACATTCTGTTACTTTTTAAAAATTTATTTTTGTTTATGTGTACTTGTGTGTTGCTGATTGTTTGTATATGCATCATGCACATGCAGTTGCCCACAGGCTAGAAGCAGGCATTGGATTCCTAGAACTGGAGCTGCTGGTGGTTGTGAGCTATCTGATGTAGGTGCTGGGAACTGACCTCAGGTCCTTTGCAGGAAAAGCAACAAGTATTCTTAACTGCTGAGCCTTCTCACAGGCCATTGTTTATTTTTGAGGAATTGTAGCATAGTGGCAGTGATTTATGTGAACTCTTTTCGGACTCTATGCTTAGATCTAAGTTCTCAGTTATTCAGAACATGTCCTGCTTCTTCCTCACAGTCTTGTGCTACCACAACCTGGCACACGTCTTTTTATAACCTCACTCTTGAAATGATTTTTTTGGTTTTTATGAATACTTTAATGTCTTAAAGTTTCACTGGCACAAAATCACTATCAAAATAATTAGACTACTACTTTTAGGCAAGAATGAATCAAGGTCCAGGTGTTGTGGCACATGCCTTTAATAGTACTCAGGAGGCAGAAGCAGGAGGATCTCTGAGTTTGAGACCAGTCTGGTCTACACAGTGAGTTAGTTCCAGGACAGTCAGGGCTATGTGGAGAGGCTCTCCTAAAAAAAAAAAAAAAAAAAAAAAAAAAAAAAAAAAAAAAAAAAAAAAAAAAAAAAAAAAAAAAAAAAAAAAAAAAAAAAAAAAAAGAGGAAGATGAGGAGAAGAAAATAAATAAAATGTTAGGTTTGAATTTTTATGTATAGAAAACAAAAACTCTTATAGAATTAAACATGGGCTTGTTAAGTATTTTCTGTTAATACCTCTTTTCCCTTTCTTGCTTACTAATGCGTCTTACTGAAGTATTGTGTGAGGAGCTGTTGATTAACTTTGAAATGCTTCTTTTTGCAGCTTCGAGACTGTATCCAAAAGACCTTGAATGAGTGGAGTTCCCAAATCAGCCCTGATTTGGTCAGGGTAAGTGGAATGTGAATGCAGAAATCCTGCAGGCCTAAGTACATGTGATGTAAACAGGAAGTTGATTTTCTCAGTTTGGAGAGTGAAGTCCAGTTGGTAGATAACTATAAAGCCCTTTGACTCCTTTGCCGCAATGGCAGTCTGATCTCTTAGGGCTGGGCATACAGCAGAATATCTGGTCTCCAGTCACTTCCCCACTTAATGTTCCCTGTTTATTTCCCACCGCCCTTCCCTCACCCACCAGTGTTTCGTTCCAGTTAATACTTGTTCTAGTATAAGAGTGATTACCAACCTTGGTTAGTAGCTTGCTTCAGTAGATTGCCACCCCAATAATATAGCTAGAAACAAATATCAGTGTCTCCTGAAAACAGAAAGGAACTGTACTTCATTAAATGTCAGTACCTGACTATTTTCAAAAAACTTAGCAGACTCAGTAAGTATCTGCAGCTGCTCTGAAATCCAACAGAGAGAAAGGCTCCTGTTTAGTTATACACTACTTGAAAGCATGGAAGAGCATCTGGGCATCATGGTATATGTCTGTTATCCCAGCCCTTGGGAAGCTCCAGGCAAGAGGACTGAGTTTGTAGTCAGTTTGGGCCGTATGGAAAGTTCCAGGGTAGCTTTGGCGACATAGTGGGACCCTGTTTCAAGCAAAGAATATATGTGGGAAATACTGGTTCCTTTGAGCATACTATTTTTAACCATCTAGCTGCTGTACAGAAATTGATTAATGTCTGCTTATCTGAAATAGCTATCTCTTCTTTTTATGCCTGACTTTGTTAACGCTTTTGTACTGATTTATGGGGTATTATAATGTGTGGAAGAGCCACAAGAAGGACATTTTGCTTTGCTAAATCTCAGGCAATATGTTTCTGACTGATAGATGCTATCCTTTTATTGTTATTCTAATAGATTATTTATTGTAATATATTGGGATGGCTCTTGCCATTTAAAAAACTATACTCGAGAACTATTTTAACTTAAAATATTTATAATTATAAAACTGAATATAGTATTGTCATAGGGTCCAGCAGTCTTATGCTGGTGTCTGCCCAAAGGACTTGAGTATTTATGCATACAAAAATCCTTTACATGGATGTTTGTGCCAGCTTTATTAAAATTGACACAATTTGAAGTAATTTAGATGTTCTTCAGTAGACAAATGGAGATACAAACAGAGGTGTATCCAGGAAATAAGGTATTACTGAGTCCTGGAAAAG
The DNA here is from genome assembly GCA_004025045.1 of Sigmodon hispidus. Lineage (NCBI taxonomy): Eukaryota > Metazoa > Chordata > Mammalia > Rodentia > Cricetidae > Sigmodon > Sigmodon hispidus. The sequence continues at coordinate 17,217 of PVIH01011862.1, read as the reverse complement.
CAATGAGCAGAAAAGACCCGAAGGAACCTCAAATGCATATCAGTAAGTGAAAGAAGCTGATCTGGAAAGGGTACATTCTAAACGATCACAAGTGAAGCACTCTGATGGGGATGTTGATAGTGGGAAGTCAAAGTATGTGAAGAAGGAGGTAAATGAGAACTCTCTGTTCTTCCTGCTCAGTATTGCTATGAACCTACAATTGCTCTTCAAAAACAATTCTATTGAAGAAAAAGCAGCTATGTTACCTGAACAGGTTAAAGGTTGACTTTGAAATCCAAAACACTGATAAGATGGTTTGTTTGTTTGTTTAAATTGGTATAGTGGTTTTAAAGAAAATGGGACACCCCCCCCATAGGCCCATGTGTTTGTTGGGAAGGATTAGGAGGTGTGGCCTCGTTAGATGAGTTGTGTCACTGGGGAGTGGACTTTGACCCTTCAAAAGCCCATACCAGGCCTTGTCTGTCTGTCTTTCTCTGTCTCTATCTCTTTCTCAATTAATTAATTACGAGCTCACCACATGAGCCTGTGAGTCCATATACGGGAGCAGAAGTCATTAAAACAGAAGTAGAAACCATAGACATTTGGGCAACTTAATCATGTAACTTGCTTGTGCCGTCAGGACGTGGTTGGGCCTGACCATGCCATTTCTATTTGATAATAGATTGCTACTGTGAATGTCCTACTTTATATAGCCTGGTTCAGATCTCATTGTAATTTGGTGGCCCATTATAAAACATTTCGTTTCCATTAAGGCCCAATAGCAGGCCAAGAGCTGTCTCTCAAAAGGAGAATAGTCATCTGCAGATGATGGTAGAGTCTTGCTCCAAAATCCCTATAGAGGCCTGCCAAAGGCTCCAGACAGCATCTCTGTCTGCCAGTGACACCTCAAGTACCATCGGGTCTGCTGAATCATATGGTCCAAGTGGTAGCGCAGCCTGCACATTAAATTTAAAGTAAAATTATCTTCTGTGCCAGAGATTCTGACGGCTCGCATAACTACAGTCTTCTGCTTGCTTGCCCTTTTTATTTTTGGTCATAAATACTTCTGAATACCTGGTCAAAATGAGACATTTTTTCTCTAGAAAATAGAAACACACACACAAACACCACAAACACACACTCACAGTCATATAACTTCTTCATCTGTACTTTACGCTTGTAAAGCCCATGAGACCTCAAATAGAATCTTTGCTTCTGAAGAGCTTAGGACAGTAAGAAACTTTACAATCCACAGCACTAAATTTTTGTCATTGTACTTTGTGTTTCCTGCAGGAGCTTCCAGATGTCTTGGAATGCACCATGTCCCACGCAGTTGAGAAGATAAACCCTGATGAAAGAGAAGAAATGAAAGTTTCTGGTAAGCGCTGCCCTGTACAGTTCACTCTGCTATGCTGTGGACAAGGAGCATGAGTGTAAATCCTTCCTGATGTGCAGTGATTAGTCACGAGAGAGGAAAACCAGACTAATGTAATTCTAGTGTCAGCTCTTAGGAAGTCAGCTGCGGACCATGGAGTCAGACTGAAACTCAGACTCACTGTTCCTCCTGATGCTTGTGTCTTGTGTGATTTATGTGTACTCAGCAGTAGAGAGATTGAAGTGGAAGAGGAGAGGGACAGTCGAGCAAACAAATCTCCCCTTCCTGGGGTGCCTGGATGTACAGAAGTCTGGGCAACAAGTTATGTGGAAAGAGAGTTTCACATACATTCAGTATCTGTCAGTGACTTATGCATTTCAGAAGCAGCACTGAAAAGTTAACAGTTTCTGCCCTCAGCTTACAGATAGCGTAGCAGAGTTCAATAAAATCCTGAGCTTGCCCAGATTCAAGTTCCTGGACATGTAGATTACTGACTAGAATAATCTAGAGCTAGCAAGTGTTCAACCTCTCTAAGCCTCAATTTGTCTATCTATACAATGGGATACAATTATTTTATAATATGGATGAAATAACGAGAGAGGCACATAGCCTGCCACAAAGTAGTAATGGATACTATTATTTACTAACATATTGACATGGACATGTATGATGCAATAATGAGATAGGAATAGCCTTTTCATTGCAATCATAATACCATCTGTTGAGTCTTGCTTTATGCTAAGCATTGAACTGTTCTTTATAATATTCCCTCATATACTTATCAAAATGAACCTATCAGGACTATTATCCCCATCACACCCGTGACATTATTAACATGAAAGTTAGCATCAACCTGGGTGTATTGGCACACAATAGTAGTTCCAGCTGCTTGAGGGGCGGGGGGGGGGGGGGGGGGGGGGGGGGGGGGGAGGGGAGAGATTAGAAGTTTTATCCAGCCTAGTAACATAATAGTGTCTACCAGTTGAAAAAGAAGAAAAAAGAAAGCTGTCTTTCAGGCAGTGAATGTTGAACCAACAGGCTATGAAGGTGTGCCTGACTCCAAAACCTATTTCTTCTGTGAACTTTACATCACTGCTTACGTAGGAAATGATGTAAAGCCAGCCAGTAGCTAACTATATGAGTTCATCACTGTCTTGGGCCTCCTCCAAGTTGTCCTTCATTCCTGTAGGGCTTGAGAATTTTAAGGTGATAAAATTCATACCATAAGAAAAGCTTGCCTCTTTCTGTCTCAGTGTATTCCCTATTTTCCCGAGAGAGAAAGAGAGAGAGAGAGAGAGAGAGAGAGAGAGAGAGAGAGAGAAGGCCATTCCAGATGGTGACATTTAGGGATCAAGGATTAGTGCTGGGTGGATTTTCTTTGTTGCAAGGAGAGGAGAGATTTGACTGCCAGCCTGGCAATCTGACAGGCCCTCAGAAACACACAGACACTTTCATTAATTTTACGCTGATCGGCCTATGGCCCAGGCATATAACTTGCCAGCTCTTTAGTCTTAAACTAACCCATCTTTTTTTATCCTGTTCAGCCATGCGGCTCAGTAACTTTTCTCAGCAGCATTTCTTTTGCATCTCCTGACAGCTCTGGTGACTCTATGGCATCACTCTCTGCTCTTAGCCTGGTGGCCCCGCCCACACTTCCTATGTGCCTTTGGCCAATCAGCTTTTAAACCTATAGGTGGGACAAATATGTACAACATTACCAGCATAATCCCACTACAGAGAAAGATCAAGTCTAGGGCTTCATACACAAGAGATAAAAGCTTTACTATCAACTATACCCCAGCCGGGGAAGGTCTTTCAGCATGTATTGAGGGCTCTAAAGCTGGACTTAGTTGTGAACACTGACTTATCTGCTAAGGGAGCTATGATGGCTGCTCGTTGGGAGTAACACCAGGACCCAGTTGTTTTAGGAAGATCTAGTAGTAGAAAAGAGAGGACAGATAAACAAGTACACAAGGACCTTTGTTGCATATGTTGAGTGCTAGTCATTGTGAATGAGTATTGTGGTTTGAATGTAATTGGCCCGATAGTTTATAAGGACTGGCACTCTTAGGAGGTGTGGCTTTGTTGAAGAAGGTGTGGCCTTGCTGGAGGAAGTGTGTCACTGTGGAGGCAGGCTTTGAGGTCTCATATATGCTGAAGCCATGCTCATGACACAGTTCACTTCCTGTTGCCTTTGGATTAAGATGTAGAATTCTCCAGCACTTTATCTGTCTGAATGCTGCTGTACTCCAGCCTCCATGCTCCCCGCCATGATGATAATGGACTAAGCCTGTGAAATAAGCCTCCACCTCAATGGAATGTTTTCCTTTCTAAGTGTTGCTGTGGTCATGGTGTTTCTTCACAGCCTTTCTGTTCGCTCCATATCATTCCATTCTTTCTCACTAGTTCCCGTCATTGTTTTCATATTACTCTCAGATTTGGGTTTCTATAAACATGCACATACAAAGTTGAGTTGAAATTAAGCTTCAATCTTTTAAGTATAAGCTTCCTTTATTGAAAATTATTCAACTCCCAGGACTGAAGAGATGGCTCAGACTAAAGAGCACTTGCTGCCTCCCAGAGGACCTGAGTTTGGTTTCCACCTCCCACATGGGCGCCTTTAACCACCTGTAACTCTGGTCCAGGGGATCTAACACCCACTTCTGGCCTCCATAGCCACCCACCCCCACACACATTAAAAAAAATAACAAACTTCCTTAGTAACTGTACCACCAACAAGGAGATTTAATATTAGTTATCTTAGTTCTTATTTTAATCTGGTTATCTGTATCTACATTTTGCCTTGGGGCTGTTACCTTTCTTTTATATCATTGTACTTTCCTGTTGTCTCCACATCTGGCTGGCAGCTGCCTGGTTTCTGGCCCTGAGCATCTCCCTCTCTTCTTCTAGTTCTCCTTGTTCCTCTCTCCTAGAGCTTACATTTCTCCTCTTACTCATTCTCTCCGCCTGCCAGCCTTGCTGTCCCTCCCCTGTCTGTCTCTCTTTGGCCGGTCAGCTTTTTATTAGATCAGTCAGGTGCCTTACGCGGGCAAGGGGAAACAACTGCAACACATCTTTACATAATTAAGCACATATCCGTACGGGCAAGGGGAAACAACTGCAACACATCTTTACATAATTAAGCACATATCCGTACATCATTAAACAAATGAAGCATAATGTAACACATCTTTCCATTATTAACAAAGGCATCAGAGACATGTAATACACCTTCACATTGTTAAATATTCCACAGCATAAACAAATGTAGCACATCTTTATACAGTTAAAGTAATATTCCACAGCATAAACAAATGTACCACATCTTTATACAGTTAAAGTAATATTCCACAGCATAAACAAATATAGCACATCTTTACACAGTTAAAGTAATATTCCACAGCATAAACAAATATAGCACATCTTTACACAGTTAAAGTAATATTCCACAGCATAAACAAATATAGCACATCTTTACACAGTTAAAGTAATATTCCACAGCATAAACAAATGTACCACATCTTTACATAGTTAAAATAATATTCCATAACAAGTAACCACAGAAATCTCAAATTATAAAGCCCTGGGAGGTTATATTTTATGCCTGCTAAATTTTAAGAAATTAGAACAAATTGACTGCTTGAAACAAAAGACTTTTTAGATCTCAGAGTTTTAGATTTTTGTTTACATTGATTTTGATGGTTGTGTATCCTGCATTGTAAGGGACCCACTCTTCACTGTTCATGGTCTGGTAAACTGGAACATGGCTGTCAAAGTAAAAGGCAGATAAATCGAGGAGACACCAGGTGCACCAGTCCTTTTATTTAGAATCACGTTTCTAACAGCTCTTCTTTGGGAAATGAATCAGTATAAAGTTGAATAAAAAGTTTCCAAGTTGTTTATGTAACAAACACTAGAGTTGCCACTGGAATATTTACTAACATAAATATTGAGTAGGCAGGAACCCATTTAGTGCCCTACACCCTGTCAGATTGCAGAATAATGCTCAAGAATGAGAAATGAAAACTTTGGTCAGTATACCTGCAGTCCCAGCATTCAGGAGGGTAAGGGCAGGAGAGTGGTGATCTTGAAGGCAGACGAGGCTATAAAAGGAAACCTTGTCTCAACTTTTTAGTGTGTAAAATTATGCTTTAAAAACACAGGCTGGAGTCCAGGGTTGAGTCTGATCTGCAGCACTATAGGGAAACAGAAGTGACTACATAAAAGCTTTGTGTGCTAACACTGCTAGCTCCTTTTTTCTTTCTGCTTTGATAGATCTTCCTCGTTTGGGGAGTAAGCACATCATTTTTCAGATAACTACTATATAGAAACACATACAACATATTTACCACACAGATAAAGCAAGTGGGGCTCAGAGATGGCTCAGCAGGAAAGAGCACATCCTCCTTACACAGGCCTGGGGTTGGGTTCCCAGCACCCACGCCAGGCAGCTCACATCCTGTAACTACAGCTCCAGAGGGACCTGATGCTCTGAGGACACCTGCACTCATGTGCACTTACACATAGTTAGAAATAATTTTTAAAAAATTAAAAGATAAACCAACTAGAGCTTTAAAAAAGTTATGCCATGCTTTATATTGTGGGCATATAGTTTTGTTGTGTATTGTTTTTTTCCAATTTTCTTCTTACATACTTTGAGGCTTGCTTAGGTTTGGCTTATTATAGAAGGCATGTAAATTGGTTCATAATGCTTATCTTATTAAAATAGACATTTAAAATAATTTCAGGTCCTATTTACCTGCCCTGCCCTTTAATGCATGGGAGATTATTATTTGATTCATTCTTGAGAAACAGGTATGTTGACAACTAGTATGTGACTTAACCTTCACAGTGAAAGTGCATGTGTCTGTCTTAAAATAGAGCTATACAGTTACAGAAGTAGGAGGAGAAAACTAATTCTGTTCATGGTAATGCTGTGTACTAAGATGTGGACACAAACCCGGGAGGGAACAGTAAGGTGCACATACCCGTGGTAACCCGCTTTTTCTTTGTTTCCAGCAAAACTGTTCATTGTAGGCTCGAATTCTTCATCATCAACTAGAAGTGCAGTTGACATGGGTAAGCAAAAGTTGATCTGTTTCATAATAATGGATTCTTGATTATCTTAAGTGAATTAGTTAGAACAAATCTAGATTAAAAAAAAAAAGCTAATTTCAATTTTACCATTTAAACTTCTAGCCTAACTTCTAAGACTTGCATAGGATCAGTCTTCACTTATATATAGTGATATTTTGATAGAAATGTAAAGAATGTATTAAATGTTATCTGCTTGAGGATAGAATTTCTCTGTAATAATTACTAGCCTTTTAAATATTATACTATAGATAAAATACTAAAATCAGAGACAACAAAGTACAAATATTGTAGGTTCATTTTAGCACCTTGTTAGGTGAGAATAAAGGAAGGAAAATCCCAAGAAAGAGGGCAAGCCAGAGACCCTCTGGTGTGCTACACAGAGAAGTAGATGAATGGGCATTTACAGACATGTTCTAGATGACAGGTAAATTATGAGATAATCTATTGTATGGAAAACTAATTAATGGCATAGACAGAATTCAGTGGACTGTGTTGGAGATGGTCACGCTAGTTTTTAGTATGTAACATGCATTTATCCTTTTGTGTCCATCAGCATGCTCGGTCCTTGGAGTTGCACAGCTGGACTCTGTGATCATTGCTTCGCCTCCCATTGAAGATGGAGTTAATCTTTCCTTGGAGCATTTGCAGCCTTACTGGGAGGAACTAGAAAACTTAGTTCAGAGCAAGAAAATTGTTGCTATAGGCACCTCTGATCTAGACAAAACACAGCTGGAGCAGTTGTACCAATGGGCACAGGTAAAGAGTGTCCACATCCCAACCCTTGCTACAGCTATGGAGCGTGTTCACTGTGGGGTGACTTCTAAATGTGGGAGTTTCAACAGGCTTTATCTAAAGCATTAGAAGCTTAGAGTTTGGAGTTTAGTATGTCTAATTGAACTGAGGATTCATCCCACTTAAAATGTATAAAGAAAACACTAAGTGGTAAGTGTTCAGAGCAAGTGAATTAAAACCATTATGTGTGATGAAAATACTACACTTTGGGATTATGGCTCTAATTTCTCAAGTAAGGAAATATATTTAACAATATTTTTCTATTAAGTAAAGAGGTATTGGACTTAGTCTATAAAGCCTGATGTGGAGAAGGAATCATAAAGCCATTGTTGTGGGATAATGCTCTCATACATTGTAAAGATTTGTCACTTGAATTGTTTTAATAAAATGCTGATTGACCGACCAGTAGTCAGGTAGCAAGTATAGGTGGGGTGACCAAACTAGGAGAATTCTGGGAAGAGGAGGAGTAGAGTCAGGAGACGCCAGCCAGATGCAGAGGGAGCAAGATGTAATGGAACAGAGGTAAAGCCACGAGACACATGGCAAAACATAGGTTAATAGAAATGAGTTAATTGAAGATTTAAGAGCTAGGTAGTAATGAGCCAGAGCAATAGGCCAAACAGTTTGTAATTAATATTGAACTTCTGAGTGATTGTTTTAAAAGCAGCTGCAGGAGCAGGCAGGACAGGAAAAGCCCATCTGCGGGCCATCGTCTCCCCACTATAAGAACCCACAGAATTACGAGGGAGGTTACCAGAATGTTACATTTACTTTTTATATCTTGTCTCTGTTCCTTTTATTTCATTCTCTGCTGCTTCCTCAGCCCTTTCAGAGGTGTTGACAAGCAGGAAGGCCATAGAAAGCGTTGTTCCTTCTCTCTCAAAATACTCCATTATTGTCTTTCACCCCCTCAAGATCTCTCCTCTCTAGCTTCAGACCTAGACACATTCACACAGAGCCTGACCTCAGAAGTCCCTCATGTGAGAGAAACCTGAATATTTCCTTGCTGAGTCCAGCTTATTTCACATCACTTGGTAGTTCATTTGTTTTCCTGCCAATGCCATAGTTTCCTTTCTTTTATGGACTAGCACTCTACAGTGTTTACATGTCACGTTTTCTTTACCCATTCTGTTGGTGGACACATGGGCTGCTTCTGTTTCTTAGTACTGCCAATAGTTTTCTGCTTTCTGTGTTCTATTTGTTTCTATTATTATGGCATAATTTAATACAATTCATCTTATTTCCACTTTTAGGTAAAGCCAAATAGTAATCAAGTTAATCTTGCCTCCTGCTGTGTGATGCCACCAGATTTGACTGCATTTGCTAAACAATTTGACATACAGCTACTGACTCATAATGATCCAAAAGGTAAGACTGATATTTTCATTTATAGGTATTGATCATGAGCTTTTGGAAGACAAAAGCTACTTGTTTAGTGAGCTGGAGGTACAGGCTAGAATGCTTGTCTAGAATGCACACAGCCTGGGTTTGATCCGCAACATGATGCACACAAATTTTAAAAAAGAAAACAACCGTTGAAATTTTAAATGTGTGCTGTGATAAATGTACCGTGTTGTGAAGTAGAAATATTGTTAATTTTAAAATACTCATCTTTACTTGTTTCTTTGCAATGGTGGAGTTGTAAATCTGTTGGCAGGACCCTATGCAAAAACATGAGAATGAACTAAATAAACCATTCTCTAGACCCCCTTTTTTTAAGAAAGCTGATTAATATGCTTAAATATTATGCTGTGTCCAAAGCAAAAGTTCAAAATAATAGAAAGAACTAGATTTCTTTTAGCCAATAATGAGGAATATGTTATGATATATGTCAAATATACTAATGGGGGAGTTAAATCCTCCTGTAGTTACACATTTTTGCACTTATTAATATTTTCCAGTGTAATTAAATATAATATTGTGTGAATTATTGTCTCTCTCTCTGTATATGTGTTTATATAGGTGAATACATACTAGAAAAATCCTGATGAAATATATAGTAATAGAATTGCAGTAAGTAGGGTTAGGAATGATTTATTTTCTTTTTAATCTATTGTATTTTCCCTGGTTGTACATTAGAATTCCCTGGAGATCTTCAAACATTACAAACTTCAGGCTCCACTAACCAGAAAGAGGCTGGGATACAAGGATGCATTTTAAAAGAACTGGCCATATTTGATATTGTAACAGTTCAGCTTAGAGGACACATGGACTTTATATTCAGTTTTGTTGTTTGCTTTTTGAGAGGGTTTCTTGCAGCAGCCATGCTGGCCTGGAGGTCACTGTGTAGCCAAGAGCTACCTGAACTTGTGATCCTCTGCCTCCACCCCAGGTGCAAAATTCCAGCACTGTGCCTGCAGAGCTGGTTTATGTGACTGGGGTATATAATACCAGCTGCATTTTAGGCAAGCATTCTGCCAGCCATATGATTTCCTGAGCCTATATTCATTTTGTTGTGTTTAGATGCTTGCTTACATAGTAAAGAGCTTTTTGTCGTCAGACCTAACTTGTTGGGGGTTGCTGTTTCAGAACTGCTTTCTGAGGCAAGTTTCCAGGAAGCTCTTCAGGAAAGCATCCCTGACATTGAAGCCCAGGAGTGGGTGCCACTGTGGCTGCTGAGATACTCCGTCATTGTGAAAAGCAGAGGAATCATCAAGTCCAAAGGCTACATTTTGCAAGCCAAAAGAAGGGGTTCTTAACTACAACTCAAGCTCAAAACTTACTGACCTGTATTTATCTCAAACATAAGATAAAAACTTCATAAGATAAAATTGAGATGTGTAAAAAAAGAAAAATGTAGCTATTGCCTAATAAGTGTTGCTGAGGCATGTATTCAGTTGTTTTGGCAATGTGTTGTCAAGTTTTGAATACTCTTCTTGCCTCTGCACCAGCACATTCACAGGAACCACTATATTGTTTTCATTAAACTGTTGTTTTCTAACTGAAATTGTCTATAAAGAAAAATACTTGCAACATATTTCCTTTATTTTTATGAGTAATAGAAATCAAGAAAATTTGTTTTTAGATATATTTTGGCTTAGGCATCAGGGTGATATATATACATATTTTTTATTTCCAAGATTCATTAATTGCTTCTTACTCTATACTTCTATACTCTATAACTAAGCAATTAAATTACAGTTGTTAAAATAAATTCTGGAAGATATTTTTTCCTGTCATTAGCAAAATAATCTCTATCTGAGAGTAACTTCAGCAGCTGGGCTCTATGTAAATAAAATTCATTCTTTGATCCATGAATGGCAACTTAATCTTGTGTCTTCTTACAGCTTCACTGTGATTTGACCATGTGCTCTGTGTTATACTTCTTCTACCTATTATTTACAAAGGCAAACCAAAGTGAATCTGAAAAAGAGGCTTGATGCTGTAAAGTTAGTGTCTGGGAGTTTTATAAAAACAGCTATAGTCGTCTTCAGATTCTTTGGAACTCTTAAGATGTTCTTAGTGTGTTGCTACTCACTCAGGAGTATTCACCAATTCTCCTGCACTCACACCATGGAGAGATGGCTTAAGAATCAGTTAAGTAAGCATGTGATATCTGTACCTATTAATTTCTGACAAGGAAGGAGTAAATCCAGGAAAGACTGAGGGGAATCATTCAGTTTAATTTCATACTAGTTTTAAAAACTAGTATGCCATGGTGCTTGCCTGCATCGAACTAAAAGATCTTAGGCTATAAATTTGTGCCTGTAACCCACACTGTTTCTTTTTAAGAGATCTTTTTTTTTTTTTGCAGGGGGGGTGGGGGGGTGGGTGCTCGGGGATGTTTAAGACAGAGTTTCTCTGTGTAGCTCTGGCGATCCTGGAACTTGCTTTGTAAACCAGGCTGACCTCAAATTCAGAGATCTGCTTGCTTCTGCCTCCCTCCCGAGTGCTGGGATTAAAAGCATGCACCATCATGTCCAGCATATGTCAGTATTCTTAAACATACACTTTGTAAAACATTTTGCTCAGAAATTTTCAACTTAGAAGAATAGTGTATGTTAAGTCAACACCATAGATCTTTTTTCTAAGTAAGGCTTTGTGGTTACTGATTGAATGGTTTTCTCAGTTAGAATTATGCGAAACCAACTGATTTGCCTGCTAAAAGTTGTGTAGCATTTGAACAGAAGCCTATAATTACATTGACTGTATATAATGCTAAATATAGGAAACTTAGATTTGGAAATGTATGTGTTTCATACGACATAATCTTTAAATATATGTTGTATTTCAAATCTGTGGTGAGCTAGCTGAGCTACTCTGGGGGTGGGTAGGACTTTGGGATCACCTTTATTGCTTTTTAAAACCTGGTTAATTTCTAAAGAGCCTTTAAAAAAAGTTTTAGGTTTTTGTTTGTTTGCTTTTTAAGCTTATTATGATTTTCAGAATTGACAGGCCCCTTATTCAAGAGCATTCTGTTACTTGGGATTTATTCCATGAGTTTACATTGACTTTCCATCCAAGAAACACCAGAAGGACCAAGGTCTTATAAGCTAGAGTCATGTGCTGAATATTCTAAAGACTTATTTTTGAAACAAGATCTCTAATGCTGGAGCTTGCAATATAGGCCAGATTGGTGTCAAACTCAAAGAGATTTTCCTGCCCCTACCTCTTTCAAGTGCTGGGACTAAAGGTTTTTGCCACCATGCCCTGCCCCTGAAGATCATATTGATGTCAGAACACCATGAGTCATAAGTAGCTAATAGATTTTCATTTTCATTTTCTGAAAAATGGTCATCTAGACATGTGAGCTATATGCTTTTATTTGGTTGTGTCAAGAGTGGGGACATCTAGGACCTGAAGCATCACATTAGTTTGGATCAATCTGAATTTAAACAGTATGGTTTGAAAATAAGTTATTTAAAATTTTTAAGTGTAAAATGAAACTGAAATTATTCTGTATTGCACAGGCAGTTCAGGTTCTCTAAGAACACCATAAAGCTATTTTTTTCTATTTTGCATGAATAGTTCCAACTTTTCTATATCAGGGCCAAGCAGTAACGAAAATTTGGATCTCACTTTTCAGGGACAAAAGTTCTAAGGCTCATCTTAATTATATGTCGTCAAGCATTTCCTCCTGACCTATCCACCAAGTACTTTGGTCTTTGAAATGTAAGCAGCTAATCACTGGTGTATATTGACTAGCAGTTTATCCTTCTGCAAATGCATGGATAGAGAATTGTAAAGTTTTTCAAAGAATTTCAACCATTTGTGCAGTCTGTGTTCTTATGCTCAAATATACCAGTTTTTGATTCTAAACCAATTTTTCCAACACCAATTTCCAATGTTTCAAAATTAATTACCTCTCTTTTCATCATAAAATTGATGAATATGTCAGAGTTGAATTTCTCAAAAATATGTAACAATATAGTTTTTAGATTGAGGGAAACAGAAAATGGAAATAATGAGCTATTATTTGTCTGTAGTAGTCTACTAAAGCATAATATAAGGCATTGTTAAAGATAATTTTTATTTTGCTTACATTACTTAAAATATGAGTTGTGTGTTTTTTGAGTTGTTTGAAAAATGAGAACATCTTGCAGCATCACATTGATTTTGAACCATTTGAATTCCAACAATATGATTTGAAAATAAATTGAGTTACTTGAAAAATATCTAAACCATAAAACTATTCACTCACTCACCAGAGATGTGTGCTGTGTGTTATGCAAGATGCTACAAATGAACATAGATAAACAATCTTATCTTTAAAAAGCTTATAATATATTCACAGGAAGGAGATCAGGTCATGAGCAATAAGGAGATTATCTTGGTTGATGAAAGAAATGGGGGAAAGGTTGGGAGATGTGGAAGAACGTTGCTATGGGTAGAAGGTAAGAACAAGAAAGACTTAACTAAAGGAATTAACTTTTAGGGTCAGGTCGGAACAAAGTGTGCTGTGCACTGTAGTAGAGACCCTTCTCAGCCTGATTTGTAAATATTTTACCAAACGATGAGCAATTTATTTGTAAACACATCAGTACAATGAAAGCATCTTCAAATGCTTTCATTGAAGATCTTATTCTGGGGCTGGGCAGATGGCTCCATGGAAACCTCATTCACAAGCATGAGGATGTAAGTTTAGATCCCTAGCATCCACATACAAAGACAGGCATGACAGTGGAGTAGTAATTGCAGCCCTGGAAAACAGACAGCTCCACCAGTCAGTAAGATCTGATTCACTTAGATCTATCTCAAAAAAAAAAAAAAAAAAAAGTAAAGAAAAAAATGTACTAGAGAAAGTAGACCACTGATCTGTGTATGCATGTGTATGGGTACACAAACACAGTTCACATACAAAAGGCTTATGTTGAGGTATGGCTGGAAAATTCACATTGTATAAAAGAAACTAAAACTTGTCACCCCTTCTCTTCCAGTTAGGTTTGGTTTTATATCCATTGCCAGAAAATTAAAACAGGTTGTGTTTTGTTATATATTTCATACATAAATTTGGTTTGTCCACTTCCCATCATTTAAAATGGTTCATATCTTAATTACTTTGAGTCAGCTCTTCCTTTTCTCTGCTCAGTTCTGGTTCTTATACTGTGCTCCTTAGGTTGACTTTTCCCCTTATATCCTTAGTAATTTTCACCATCATTGGAGTAGTGTTATGTTTGGATCTTAAATGCCCACAAGGGGTCATGTAGGGATGATGGTGCTGTAGGGATGTAGACACGTTAGGAAGTGGGGCCTAGTGAAAGGTAGGTCATTCAAATTTTTGAATGGGGATGAGGGCTCTGGCCCTTCTCGCTCTGCATCTCAGCCACCGTGTGTACAACTTTGCTGTCAAGTGCTCTGCTCCATATTTTGTCATGCCATCAGCCTAAAGGGACAGGGAAAAGTGACATGGACTGCAACCACTGATCTATGAGCCTAAATACATCTTTGAAGTTGTTTAAGCCAGAAATTTGACATAGCAACAGACAGATGACTCACATGCAGGAAACTTTGTGGTTTTGTCTGAAAATGTATTTCATACTCAATTTTAAAAAAAAATTGTGTTGGAGATTGAAACCAGGGCCCTACACCTGTTAAAAGATGTTATCATCTGGGAAGTACAGATTAAACTATAATGAGATGTTACTAATAAAAAAATGTAAAGACAACAGCAAGTACTGGTGAGAACATGGTGCAAAGGTAACTCAGAGGTGAGACTCAAACTATCATTATGGAAAATGCCCAGGTATTTATTTTTTGTTGTTTTTGAGATACAATCTTGACATGTAGTTCAGACTGGCCTTGTTCTTTTCATCCAAGCATTACAAGTGATGAGGTTGCAAGTGTGGTGGGATTCAGACCTTATTGAGGGAGACTTAGAGGCATAGTTTTGGGGTCTCAGGACCCTGAATGAGGCATGGCCATCCCTCATTGAGAACCCTGTTGCATGCTGCTTGCCCTTCCTTTTCGTTCCATATTACCATACCTGGCTTTGGAATTTCTTTCTCTCTTTCTTTCTTTTTTTTTTTTTTTTTTTTTTTTTTTTTTTTTTTTTTTTTTTTTTTTTTTTTTTTTTTTTTTTTTTTTTTTTTTTTTTTTTTTTTTTTTTTTTTTTTTTTTTTTTTTTTTTTTTTTTTTTTTGCAGCCCTGTATTGAGAAATAACAGGGCTTCCAAAAATTGTCTCTTTATTTTTTTCTCTATGATGATAAATTATGCAAAAAAAAAAATCAAAAAAAGTTCATCTCCAACAAAGGGCTCAGCATTGGAATTTCTTATAAAATACAGTTAGCATGTGACATTATTGCACTCCTAAACAGTTCAGCAGACTGAAGATCTCAGTCTCTCACTGGCTCTTTTGGCTGGACGCTTCCCTCATAGCCCTCATCATAGAGCAGCCTACATGTGGTGAGCTTCCCCCAGATGGCTGAGAGAAAATATGGACCCTTTTAAACCTAAACTGAAAGGTAAACCCTGGCTGTTTTCACTGAGCTTTGCCTGTCTTAGAGAGTGTTAAGACAGGGTATGATGGACTCAGGTTCGCTAACTAGCAGGAACTTGTTTCACTTTTATGCTACTCCCAAAGCACAGGCTGCATCCTCATGGCACAAAAATGGCTGCTTGAACACTAGAAATTGAACAGTTCTCTAGGAGAAAACAAACCACTTTACTAAGCATGAGTCTCATGTTTTTAAGACAACTTCTAACAATCAAAATTTGGTCACCCACATGTCTTTAATCCCAGCACTAGCCAGCACTGGGGCGGGGAAGGGAGAGGGACAGGACCGGACAAGTAATCTCTGTGAGTTCCAGACCAGCCTGGTCTACAGATTGAGTTTCAGGACAGCCAAGGCTACACAGAGAAACCCTGTCTTAAAAAAACTTGGTCGCTATGTATACCTGCCTCCAAGGGGAACAAAGAGGAGCTACTTAACTCAGAAGCAATGTACCCAATGAAAAATACAGGTTCTTAAGAAAAAAGTATTTTGTGTTTAAAATTTGATGAGGCACATCTTTTCTTGTTCCCAACATTATTAAATTCCTTTGCCCTCTTGCTCAATTCCTTCGGTGGCCTCTGAGCATACTCTAGTTCTCCACCACCTTTCATCTGCAAAACAAAACTGAACACCTCAACCAGGTGGGAAAGCGCATGCCTCTGAGCGCAGCACTTGGGAGGCAGAGGCAGATGGATTCTTTGAGTTAGAGATCGTCTACATACTGAGTTTCAGGACAGTCAAGGCTATAAAAACAGACCTTGTGTCAAAAACAAAACAAAACAAAACCCTTTTGATTTGGGCTAGTCTCTTCCTTCCGTTGCAAAACAAACATTAAAAAAATTAAGTTTTGGGGCTGGAGAGATGGCTCAGAGGTTAAGAGCACCGTCTGCTCTTTCAGAGGACCCGGGTTCGATTCCCAGCACCCACATGGCAGCTCACAACTGTCTGTAGTTCCAGTTCCAGGCAAACACCAAGGCAAATAAATAAATAAATAAAGTTTTTTTTTTTTTAAAAAAAATTAAGTTTTATCCCTCTCCACATTTTTTTTTTCACTTAAAAAAAAACTTACTTCAAATCTAGAGACATCTTAGTTAAATCCCGAACTTTCTAATTATTCTCCGAGTTCCTGGGTGCACTAAACACAAATCCTTGTATCCCAATCAAATCTCGAAATCTCATGTATACTTAACTTCACAAATACTAAGTGTTTTTCTAAAAGGAGTAAATAAAGTCTCCCTTTGGCTTCTGTCAAGTCTCACGTCAAAGATCTTACAATTACTGCACAGAAGAAGACGGATGGAAAGCAGGGTAAATGATGCAACTTCCCATTTTGTGTAAAGTAGCGAGGACCGCGGGAGCCGCTCCAGCCCTGCGGCGGAGATGAGATCCCAGTGCAGAACCGCAGGCGATCCGGGACAGGAACGATTCTCCCGTATTCTCCAGGTTTCCGCTGGGACTCGTAAGAGCGAAGCCCTTGCCTGACGCACTTCCGTAGCGTCGGAACAGAGGAAGCCACTGTGGCTGCCGGGAATACAGAGTCGGCAAGATGGTGGTCACCAGGTCCGGCGTGTGTCGGACTGGACTCCAAGACGCGACCGAAAGCTCCCAGAAGAAGGTGAGTGGTCCCAGGTTCTCGGGACTCCCGCCTCCGCTCGGCCGGGTGAAGGGGAACCAGGAGACTGCGGGGCGGAGGAGGGAGAGGAGGACACGAGCCTTGCACGCGCCGTGCTGCGCCGAGTCGGCCCTGAACCTGGTTGGGCCTCGGGGTCTTTGCCTTGCGCAGATGAGTCCTTTAAGCTTCCTGTTGAGACGTACCGGGGCAAGTTAATTCCAGCACCGCTCCCGAGCCTCATTTTGGGGATAGGAGGGAGCATCGTTTTCACGTGGGGAGGCTGCCTATGGCCCAGCACCAACTCCTCTGGCATATTAACGGCTGCTATGGTGTCTCTTAGTGCCTCTGGCTGTCTCCTGAAGCTATGCTCTTTAGATTGTGTGATAAAGAATGTACTTCCTTGTATGTAACCCTCCCCCCCCCCCCCCCC
>PVIH01011861.1:45061-66845 GCA_004025045.1 Sigmodon hispidus | reverse complement strand
TGAAAGAGTCAAGGAAATGTATTTTCCCCTAAAATCTGCAAAAAAGAAGAAGAAGAAGAAGAAGAAGAAGAAGAAGAGGAGGAGGAGGAGGAGGAGGAGGAGGAGGAGGAGGAGGAGGAGGAGGAGCAGCAATTCTCTGAGTACCAGATTTTGAGTCTGGGAGAAACTCATTCTAAATTTCTGATTCCTTGTTTTAAGGCCATATGTTTGTGAGAATTTGTTAAGGCCATAATAGAAAATCTGGACAGCCATCAAGGAAAATGAAGCAGATGTTTGGACCAGAACATGTGTCAAAGTCAGAGTCAGAAGGGCAGGTTACAGAGTAGAAGAATATAAATGCCAAAACACAGAAAATCAGATGGCAGAAATTAGGAAAGCCATTGGATGGTGAATGATCAGTACCAATAATGTAGAGCTGATATGTGTTACAAATATCTAGAAACATCTTGATTATGGAGCATCTGGTTACGGGACTCTGCAAGGTGGAATATATTTGGAAACATGCTATCGACCACAAATATGGAACATGTAAAGTCATCTGGCATGCTTACTCATTCACTCATTTAGGCAAAGATATTTAAGGTTCTTCTTGAAGATCATAGCACATATTTCAAACAGAAAGTAATGCGTAGAAAGATGTCTTATCTACTACTACAATTAGGAACTCTTATCTAAGAATATACACAATTTTTAAAAAAAGTATTAGACTCTAACAACACACCTACAGTGAGTTGACACTTCCAAATACATGTTCGATCAAAACAACCTCTTGGTGTCAGGGGATGAGAGGGCTCACTCAGTTACACACTTGCTATTCAAGTCCAATGACCTGATTTCAACTCTGAGCCCACAGAAAAGTGGAGAAGAGAAGTAAATCCACAAAACTGTTCCTTGACTTTTACATGCACTCTGTGACACATGCACACACACACACACACACACACACACACACACACACACACACACACACAAATAGCAAATAAACGTAAAACAAAAGCATCTTATTATAGATTTATATGGCTTTCAAAATAGATCCATAGACTACTTGACCCTGAGCTAGTAGAATACCATCTTCTAAATTTTGTATACAAGCCATATAACAATAATCTCAGATTGTAAACTAACTGAGTATTAAGCTTTGTTGCATAATTCTACTTTAACCATTAATTCTCCATTTCTAATGAATAAAGGTATGCTCAATCAGAGGTGACTGCATGACTTACAGCACTTCTAAGAAGTGCTACATTTTCCCTTACTTTCTTTTTATCTAGTTATCTAGTGTCTCTGTCTCTCTCTTTGTGTTTGTGTGTGTGTGTGTGTGTGTGTGTGTGTGTGTGTGTGCTTTGCACCAAAAAAAAAAAAAAGAAAATTCTTAGTTGGTGTCTTAAATGATCTGAGATTTAGTATTCCCAAACTGGTAAGTGTAGATAGTAGGAATTCTTTCCAAAATTGTGTTGCATTTAAGAACATTAGTGAGCATACCTATGGCATGAATGCAACTACTGTATGCTGAATATAGGAATGGATAGATGACTGAGTGAATGCTGGGTTAAAGGAAAACAAGAAGATTTTGAGAAATCTGTTGGATCATATGGGGGGTTGCACAAAATTTGACATGGTTAAAAAACAACAAAAACAAAAACCCTGATTATTGCTAGTACTTTCCAGCAACTGGGCTGCATTTTAATTGAACTGGTACGTTTGCATAGGTCATTGTTGTTATTACTAACGTCAAAACTAATATATTTTAAAGTAAAAGAGGAATATCTCATTCTATAATCACTACAAGACAACTAATTTGGAGTATTTACTCCAATTTTCCATGCCTGTCTATAAATATATTGATGTCTCCATGCCTTCTCTAAAACACTCTTTAAAACCATGGTATTTATTCTATTTCTTATTTGTAATGTTATTTTTAAACAATATAGATTGTGTCAGCTTTTCACAAAATACACATTCAGTGAATACACATTCTATTATAGCACAGTTGTATACAGCTGCATAACTTCCCAACCTACTAACATACATAATGTATTTAACAACCTCCTACTGTCTTTTTCTGGTAATTTATACCCCAAATATAGTGTTGCTTTCTATAGACCTCTAATTATTTCCATATAGTAACTTCCTACAAGTGAAATAGCATATTTTAGAAAATTAACATTTGGAAAAGTAACATTTTTACATTACTAAATAAGATATGCCTCTTATATTCTGAATTTTCTTTGAGAGAATTCAGCTTTCTAAAATCACTGTCCATATGAGTTATTTTTAATCTTTTTCAAATTCACCAATATAATAAATGTATTTAGTTTGTATTTGTTCAGTTGTTGATGAAAATAAATCATTCTTCATGTAGTCATTGACCATTTTGCTTCTTTTGTGAATTCCCTATTTACAACATTTGTCCATTTTCATACTGGTATTTTCATTTTCTTAAAGTGACTCATACAAACTGTTTAAGTGGGCCAATTATAGTTAATACCTGCTACAAACATTTTCCCTTTTTCTGCTTTTCTTTATTTCTTTATAGTGGATTTTTTTTGCATTCAATTGTTTGTTTGGTTGGTTTTATAAAATCAATTAATCAATCTTTTCCTTTCTAATCTGTGCTTTCCTATTATGCCTAGAAAATTGTTACTGCTGCAAAAATATATAAATAAAACAAATACCATTCTTTTTGTTGTTTTGTAGTTTTAATTTCATACTTTAATATAAAATCACCTAGTTTTTATCACATGGCATAAACTTAAGGGTCTGACTTTAGTTCATTCTTATTACATAACCATTTATGAGGTAGTGAATTTTCATTGGAAGCTCATCCAAATAGATTTAAGAAATGTACTGAAACTCAAAGTAGTGAAACATTTTTAAACCTCCATTTTCCATACTGCACCTTCCATTTCAGCAAGTAATGGATTCTGATCTGTAAACACAACCCAGCATGCCAGCATTTGCAGATGTACCCATGAGCCAAACAAACAGCAAATCTCCTTTGCAAGCAAAAGGTCAACTTCCCAGTATGAAGTCTCCAGTTACAGGCTTGCAGTCATTCTTAAATCATCCTAACATACAGAAAACAGACAGATTGACTTTTTGCAGGATTCTGGAGAGAATTTTGCTCTGAAACAAAGTCAACAAGCCAAATCTCTCCTCAACAAGCTGAAGCACATTCCATACTAGTCTCTAGGTGAAAGACCTGCTAGTAACCTAGGTGAGAAGGACAAGAACTGAGGGAATTTTTAGTTTTACATTAGAAGAAAATGTTTCCATTTCACCACAGACTGTGTTCTTTGGCTCTTAAATACTCTTGATTTGTATTTATACTTCCTATAAGATGTTACAAAGGCAAATACTGAGAGAACTAGCAGCTGGAGGGTTACTAATTACAGGGCATCACAGGTACAATTCGAAATCCTTCTTGACAAAAGTGACACATTGCATTAAGCATTGTTGGCATGTTCTAACAGCCAGATGCAAGCTGGGAAGTGGTTAGTCTTCATGTAGCACAGTCTTTGGCCAAACTCCACCATTGCAAGCAGTTCTGTATATATATCTGGGAAACAAATGGTGACAGAACATCAGAGCAATTTTTTCACTGCCAATTGATTTTAATATATTCTTTCCCACCCTATGAGGTATGTATATGTAAAGAAATGCCCAGATAGTTCTGAGTTTGGCTCTGCTTTTCTTATGCTCTGACTCAAAGGATCTTAACATTTGAGTACAAAAGATTCAGGATGGTCTGATTCACAATATTACAATTGAAGTGTTTTAGAAATTAAGAAAATATTTCCAATGATTTTTCTCCATCCCATGCTGCGCTAAGCCCAATCTGTAAAATATAGAAATAAATGCTGACCTCAAATCATTTCAAGTAAAAAAAAGAAGAAATGTCAAAACAATCATTATCTCTATAGGCAGAACAAATAACTGATTGAATAGCTCTTAGATATTTTGGTCATTGTTGAGATGCCCTGGAGGTATGCCCTGGGGGATTTTCTGCCACAAAAACATGAGAACAATTGGGCCTTCCACATAAGTAATGAAAAGGCTTAAAGAAGAATCATATATACTTCTAATTATTATTATTTTTCTAAGCTCTCCTTTAAAGATAAAAGGAACAAAACAAAAATTTATGTTTATAGTTCTTTGACACATAAAAAAATATAATTAAACTACTAAATCTCTCCAAAGAAATGTGATATACAAAGCTAAATTCAGTATTTAGCTGGAAAGGAGTCCCCTCGGAGAGATCAGGTTGATGTGAGGTATCAGTTTTGAAAGCTGACTTTTTTCCCAAGGGGTAGTATTTTGGTCAGCTTTCTTCTGATTTCCCCTCCCAACTGTCAGTCAGAATGAATTACAGGCCATATTACCATATTACCTGAATCCCAACATATAGCTACATTAAAAGCCCCTGATTTTTATTCTTTCAAATGCCATTCAGATATATGGAAGTCTTTTTTTTCATATCATATTTCCAGCACTTTCTGACAAAGCAGCATTTAACATTTCCCACACAAGAGGGCTTTTTTTAAAAAATGGATTTCATAATACAGAAAGGTGTAGAGTCCTTTTTGCTTTTTAATCTTGTTTATTAGTTGTATAAAATGGCAAACCACACGCAAGAGTCTTGAAAATATCAGATTGATAGAAGAGGCGTGGGACTGACCTGAGATGAGAGTGTGGAAGGCAGATAAGGAAATGAAAGAATACAAGGAGAAAGAAATATTTTCCCCTTACAAGATTTCAATCTCATTTTGTAAAGCACAGCTCATTCCTCTGACACATATTGACTCTAATAAGGAAAGCACAAACTCAAAAGAGCCAGAGTGTAAGCTCTAAAGATTTGGTGTATTATTTACAGACTTGGGCACTGACCACATTTGCCTGCATGAATCTTAAAGAAGCCTTTTTGGCTCATCCTATGAAAAATCTATTGGCAAGTCATATATTTGAAAGCGCTGTTTTCCCTCCTTGTAGGATGGGAGCTCCAATCAATCTTTGGTGTTATGACCAGGTGTAAGTCATAAAACAGCAGTTATTGCAGGTTTTATGGAGCTGAGAGCCAGGACACTCATGAGGAGGAGAAGTTCATAATAGCCTTAAAGAGAAAACTATCCTTCAAGGTCTTAGGTTTCCATAGAGGGGCTGCTCCAGTGAGCTTCAGTTTTTTACCAAAATTTCTTAACATTAGAAAACATTTCTGCTTTCACCAACTCAGCTATATAACAAGTAGCTATTGCATTCAGAGCCTGGTGGACTGAAGGAGCAGAGAAAAGGATGAGGCTGTTTTCTTCAGCCTTCACTTCTCAGATCCCACAGGTTAGAGATGGTTGGCATTCTTCAGGCATTCAAATGCTTCTCATTAACTCAGAGTAGGCCCTCAGTCATGGCTTTAGTACCGTTCCAAAAGCCCAATGTTCTGCAGTTTGCTCTACACCTTATGATATATCTTCTTTTGACCAAATTCGCTTCTTTTGCCTGTCCAAGAAGGGATCCTTAACTATAGAATCACTGAAGTACATCTTTAACATCATCCATTCCATCAACCCAAGGACCCAAGGCCCCCATCCTACTATGTCTGGGCCACTGCTGTAATATCGCACTGCTCTAAGGCATTGACTAGTAATATATAAAGTTCAGCATTGCTTTCATTTTCTATATTCATAGTTTCTGATCTCTGCGTACACATTAAATCTTTATAATAACCCACACTGGTATAATTACTGAAAACAGCTAAAGAAGACTACCATATATATATATAACTGTACTTCTAGGACCTTCTCGAGAGATCTCCACTTTTCTTGCCTAGGTTACTTTGACTCATTTTAGAGAAGTCCATGGTAGGTTGAAGAAGTAAATAATAGCATATTGAAAGCAATATATATGACAAAGTATAGCTTCCTAAAAGTTACATCAAATTGAAATATATAAATAGATACCTGTCCAAATATTTTGTTGGCTCATAGAAAGCAGAGCGCATCTCCTGAGAGACTCACTCCACTGAGAATAACTAGAAACTAAAGTTGTAGAGAGAATAAGCTGCCCACCAGTAACGATGAAATATAAACAATACTAACTTTGAAATAGCAACAAAACCTCACATTGCAAGACAAGTAAAGAGTAGCCCTTTTGTTTGAAGTTAAGTTTTTTGTGTAAAGGAAGCTTTTCAAAGGGAAATTCTAACTGGTAGTAACAGATACTTGACACATAGCCCCAGATTCAAATGGTCCATCGAATTAATCAGAACAATATTCAGAAATCTCTGAATATTTGTGTGATCAAATGCCTGTGGTGGGATTTAGACATTATTGAAGGGGCCCTAGAGATGTAGCTTTGGAGCCCATTTTCATGAACTGGTCTGTGTTGTCTTTTTTTTTTTTTTTTAAAAAAAAGGTCATTAATATATAGTAAAGGAAAGAGACTTTGAATTTAAAAAGTTGTGACAAATGGAACCACAACTCAAAACAGGATAAGAACATGGACATCACAGCAGAAAGCTATCCTTTCCCTTTTGTTTTTTCACCTCTCTCTCTCTCTCTCTTTCTCTTTCTCTCTCTCTCTCTTTCTCCATATATATATATATATATATATACATATATATATATATATATATATACTGGGATATTTGTTCAGTTATTGTTTTTTTGATGTCCGCAGCAACTGGAATTTTGTATTCTAATTAGAGTTGAATATATATATATATATATATATCACTGTGATAGAGAGAAGAGAGAATCAATCTTTTTAGTAAATTTTTCTATTTCTATAGATTACTTTTACCTGTTATTGAACTTCATCCGAAACAGATCATGTAGTATTTGCTTATTGCATCTGAGCAAACATGTTAGCATTTGGAGTTGTACACTTAAACGGACTAAAAGGCTCAAAACACTAAAGTGAACAATAAGTAAAACACAATCCCCACTACAGTGCTTTAGTCTCCCAGTGTGTTTAGAAAATATACACAGGCAAGCATTTGTCTGCACATCATCTCTAACAAACTTGAGCCACAAGAAAAAAAAAACTATATTCCAGAACACACATTCTTCCTTGAGGTCTTCTGACATGTATTGTCCATTTTTCTTCTTTAAACAGGATGTACTTAGTTGTACTTTCATATAACATATATCACTCTCAAAGCATGATCCCTCAATTGTGACATGAATACAATTTCAGTCATGATCAAAATTTCCCCATGGATCTAGAAACCTTTAAATGTCGCTATGACATAGTATACTGAGAGTCAATTAGAAAACATCCATGTGAACTACAACACATACATCTCCTTCCATATAGCAGCTTTGCTTCTACCTTAATTTCCGTGTTAGGTCACTGTCTTCCATAGCTGGTTTCACGAGCTAGTCTTTCCCGGCCATATTCTAACCAGATGCTACAGTCTTAGTCAACTCTAATTAGAATACAAAATTCCAGTTGCTGCAGACATCAAAAAGACAATAACTGAACAAATATCCCAGTAATAAAATTACCTGGGTGGAGATGAAAAAGAAAAGAATGTCATATCAAGTTCATGATTCAAACCTCATACATTTCCTTCTTTTCATGGTGGGAAACAGCTATGATTATGTGATATTCTCTACATAGCTTTTATGTGTATAAATTTAAATGCTCACACTGTAGCTAGGAACCAAAACCACTTCAAGTTCAGAAGAAAAGGAAATAATTCTCTTTTCCTTTATGTTTTTTGTTCTCACTGGTTTATTTATTAGCAAAGAGATTTCTGACTCAATTTCTACCATATCCTTAATGAATTACTAAATAAGTTATATAGCTGTGGGGAAATGAACTATTGAAAAATACTTTCCAACTTTCCTGGAAGCTCACATCACCAAATTGTCTTTTAACAGTTATGGGACAGGGGGAGTGTTTCAGTGAAACCTCACCTGGTTTATATGTTTTCTTTCTCTTCCCTTAACTAAGTCCTGGAGAGTATTAGGCCTTTTATCTCCATGGATACATACATAGGAATGAAGAGGAGGTCTGACTTTATTCTCATTAAGAATTGTGGTTCACAGAATTTGGAAAGGTAGAAGAAACAGAAGCTTTGGCCATTAAAAGAACAACAGTAAAGGCTCATTAAGGAGAAAAATACTATTTCCTTCTGCCTAAAGGGATGTGATTTCTGTCCTAGGTAGCGATTAACATTCCAGGTGGGCAGGTCTCCCTTATGTGTTTCTCAACCGTCCTAATGGTGAGACCCTTTAATACAGTTCTTCATGTTTTGATGACCTCCCAACCATAAAATTATTTTTGTTACCACTTCATAAGTATGATTTTGCTACTGTCACAAATCATAATGTAACTATTATCTATGCTTTCCTGGGGTCTTAGGCAACCCTTGGGAAAAGGTTGATCAATCCCCAGCAGCATTGTGATCCACAAATTAAGAACCTCTGCCTAACTCATACTAAAAAGATACTCAGAACAATTATCCTTTTTAGAATATCATGTGCCTTTCCTTCTGAAAATTCACACTCCCTAGCACAGCAGCTTATGTGATTGCAATGTAAGTTTTCCTTTTCTTCTATCTCTGTCCCACATATGTGTTCCATAATTATTTGGGGGTTCATTCTTGCTTTAAAGCCCCTGCCATAGGACTTTATACCACAATGTAGCTCTCCATACTGGCTTGATTTAAAAAGCTCAGTTTTTCTTTTCTTTTCTCTTCTTTTCTTGTCTTCTCTTGCTTTCCTCCTTTTATTTCCATCATCTCCATTCTGCCCCTCTGGGCAGCTGCTGAGATTTACGGCTTGCTTGCTTTAGGGTTTTTCTTTCAAATTATAATAAAATAATTCTTGAGCTTCCATTTGAGTCCTTTGATTCTTTTTTAATTTATATATTTACTATTTGGTGATTTTACATGCTGCATCCCATCAAATTCAGTTAACTGTGTCCTCTCAGTTTCATACCCACTCTTATGATCTTCCCATTCACAAAAACACCCAGTCATGCTGCTCATTTCCTTACTGGGGCATAATTAAACTCCCTGTGGCCAGACCCTAAACCAAAACAATTCTTTCATCACCCAAACACCTGCCAGAGGCCTTCAATGCAGAAGTGAAGCACTGTGTCATTTAGCTATGTTCCAGCCGTGAGCTCTTGTATACAATGACTTTTTTATGTCCACTAATGAGTGAGTAATCCCCTGCTTCTCTTTCTGGGTTTGTGATACTTCGCTCAGGAGGATATTCTCCAAATCCATCCATTTGCCTGAAAATTTTAGGATATCATTTTTTTCTTACTGCTGAGTAGTACTCCATTGTGTAGATGTACCACAGTTTGTTAATCCATTCTTCAGTTGAGGGGCATCTAGGTTGTTTCCAGGTTCTTGCTATTACAAATAATGCTGCTGTGAACATAGTTGAGCTAATGCTTTTGGGGTATGAATGTGCATCTTTCGGGTATACACTCAGAAGTGGTATTGCTGGGTCCTTGAGGAGTCCTTTCTTAAATTCTTTTATTAATCAGATTAACGTAAGAAAGGACTGGGATTTTCCTGGTATTATCTGGTAACCATAAAGGGATTCTTTCAAATTTCTGTTTGTAAGAACATTTATCCTATATCTTGAAAGAATATCTTATAATTGTGGTTTGGTGCTTTGTTTTTATGTGTGTTGTATGAGGAAAAACACTTTCCTACTGATCTGTGTTCGTAGATTAAAGTAGTTTAGAGAGAATGTCATGATCCTGCTCCAGCCCATCAAGGATCTATAAGAACAAAGATACCTTTAACAGATTTCACAGAGAGCTAAAGTCAAAATAGCTCATTGCTTTAGGCTAGAATGTAAGGAGAAGATACTTCTGGAAAGCATCTCTTCCCTTAAAGGGAACATCAAACCATGTTATGCCTCCATAGTAGATCCAGTACACAAAATCAGTCTTTCCAGAAGTCTAGGATTGGTACAAAGGTTCTTGATGATCTTCATCTATTAACTACCTTTTCACTGAATGCACAAATGGGTGCCAGGTGTCAGAGACAGGCTGACTCTAAGGCTTATCAAATAGACAAGTTTTGCCCTTTCATGCACAGTTGAACAGCATATATATTTCTGTATTTGGTCCCATGGGGAAGTGCAGCGACATATACAAATTGAAAGAAATGAGAGAAAACACAGGAAAGAAGAAATCCAGGTGTCTGTTTACCATTATCTTGATAAAATGGCAGTGACACATACTCTACCTGCCACAATTAGGGTGATAAATACCCCTTTCTTTGAGGCTTGTTTGAAAGTCAATTATGTAGATTATTTGGAGAATACTGACAGATGGCCTTCTTCCGTAGATGAGACACTCAAGCTGAACTTTGATATGTGCACAGAAAATACTGTCATTTCTAAAACACAAAGGAGGCCTCTCTAAAACTCCCCACCAAAGGACCCAAGAAAGTTGCCTTTGGTCAGTTTTGATGTTGTGCTCTTGCCTTTTTCATTTTCTTTGTCATTTTTCTGGCCCTCCTTTTCTCCCACTCTCAATGGAAAGGCTTGCTTCCTTTCATCTCCTAGGCAAATATTGATCTCCGACCTGTCCTCAAGGTTTTGATTAACACAAAAGATTGCCACGCAAGCAGCTTTTTGTTTGTTTTCAGCTAATTCGTTTTTTATTATTCACTTGCTGCAGTAAATCTCACTTTTATTGTCCAACCACTGAACAGAGAAAAATGGATTGATTTGAGTAACTAAATAATTCAAGCTGCAATGTGTGGTGGAAGATGGGGGAAGGGAAGAGAGGAAAAATGAGGGGAGTCTGAGAAAGTGTGATCCAACATTGCCCTTCATAGTCCCTCCTCCAAACTACTACAGGGGTTACAGTGAGTTTGGTTGGATCATTAAGGGTCTGAGTAAAGTGGCATCATGTTACTGATCAAGTTATTTCAGATGATGAAAAGCTAAAAAAAAAATATGCTTGTTCATAGAGCCTTCCTTTTCCTAAAGACAACAGAGCTCTGAAAGAGACCACTGACAACTTACTTTCTTCTTCTTCTATAAATTAACACAATGAACACAAATATTGAAATCTTTCGGTTTAATTCCTGAAGTTACAAGCCTAACTGTGAATCACAGCACATACCTGTAATGTCAACCCTGAGGATGCTGAGCTAGTCAAACCAGTCTGTGGTACATAAAGTGATACTATACACACACTCGCGCGCACACACACACACACACACACACACACACACACACACATGCACATGCACACGCACAGGCATGCATGGTAATGTGGTAGGATAGTAGAGTCTAAGAACTGAAATATGAGGACTACCTATGAAAGAAGACAGTTTTCAGAGAAACCTGGAATCCCATACTTACTAGTCTTCATTAACTTAGCAGAACAAGCAAAAGAACAGCTTGTGAAATACAAACCAGAGAGGAGTGGGTTGTCTAAATGTCCAGAAAAATTTAGTACACGTCCTCCTGGCTTAATGATCTTTGGCTTTACTCTTAAGCTCAGCTCACTAACACATTCTTGTTCTAAAAAGAGCTTTCCCTTTTCTTTTAAATGAGCCATCCTCGTTTCTGTTTCTGACCATGTAACTTGGATGCAATCCTTAGTCTCAGGATAAAAGAACCTTGGAATGGGGTATCCATTGAACTCAGATCCAGAGCTGAGAACTAAGCATAACTCTGTCATGCTCTGTTCGAAAGCCAAAGCATGCTTTCCCTGACATCAGCTTTCCCACTGTTTCTCTAACCTCCCCCTGTCTAATGCTAAATGTATGACTCTCCATTTCTGCCAGAAGCACCCTGCCTATCCTATTGTTTTTCTCTCAAATTGTAATTAAAATAGTCTTTGAACTTCCTTACAAGAAGAAAATCTATTTCTAAATTCTTTATTCATAAGACTAAGAATCCAAAAAGGAATCCTGTTTTTCCTTAGAAGAGTAAAAATCAAAGCCAGATACAATGGTATGTTCCTGAAATTCTAGCATTCTTGGGACTAAGATAGGAGCATTATATTAAGTTCAAGGCTGAGTTCCATATCAGCCTCAAAAACATAGTGAGACTTAGTCTAAAAAAAAAAAAGGAAAAAAAATAGATGCAAACCAAAAGTCTGTGCTGATATTTATTAATGATAATTAACACATGTGAATATTTTTAAAAAGCAACACAACAAAAATAGAGATGAAGAGATCTCATAGTAAAATAAAAGAAAAGGGGTCACAGCAAAAATCACTCCAACTAGCTTGTTAAGGACATCAATTTCAAGACTGGAAAACATAAGAAATGGTATAAGAAGAAACAAAAGGAAAAGAAAATTGAAAATTTTTCCCCACACCCTCCATCATGTATACATTGACTCTCCTGTTGTAGTATGTTTCTGGTCCAGACTTTCAGGCCTAGCCTCAAGGTTCAGACTAACTTGCAGCCCCGCTGCTGCTTTGCCCCAAAGAAACACACAAAAGCTTATATTCATTTCATGCTGATCAGTATAGGGCCCAGGTATATAATTTGCTAACTCTTTACCCTTAAATTAACCCATGATTCTTATCCTGTTCAGTCATGTGGCTAGGTACCTTTTCATGGAGCAGCATTTCAGCTTCTTTCCTCTGCTTCTGATGGCAATGGGCTTCCTCTGGCATTTCTGCAGCATTTCTGTTATGCTCTGGGATGTTCTCAGAGTTTAATTGGTCTGTTAGCCCCACCCACACTTCCTGTCTCTGGATAATTTTATTTTTATTGTAGTAGGGACAAATATTTACAATGTACCATAATTCCACTACACTCTCCTGTCCCTCGGATATTCATTGTCACAGGGATCATAATTGGTCTGAATAAAAAGCCAGAACCAGATACTGGGGTAAAAGCTGGAAGATCAGAGAAGCAGAGGAACAAGCCAGCAGAGAAACTTCTCATTAATACTGAATTCTCAGGGCAAAAGACAAAGATCTTTTCTCTATGAATCCTCAGATTGAATGTCTCTTAGTCCTCAGCCTAAAGGGAACGAGCAAACTCCTTTCTCCTCCCACCTCATGTTCCTTTCTCTGCCCAGCCATATCACTTCCTGTCTTAACCTTCCTAGTGCTAGGATTAAAGTTGTGTGCCACCACTGTCTGGCTCTGTTTCTCCTCTAGTCTACATTAATCTTGTGTAGTCTAGGGTGCTTTAGAATTCACAGAGATCCATACAGAAATCATATATTGCTTACCACATACTGATAATAGAAGGAGACTTCAATAACCCACTCTCACCAGTAGACAGGTCATCATACAAAAACTAAACAATTATAAACCAAACAAACATAACAGATTTTACAGAACATTTCAATCAAACACAAAAGAATATACTATCTCTACATTTCATTTAACTTTCTCCAAAATTGACCACATACACAGATACAAAGCCAGTTTCAAGAGATACAAAAGAATTGAAATAACTTCATGAATCCTATCATTCAGCATGGATTAAAGTTGGATTTCAACAACAGAAATGAAAGAAAGCCTACAAACTCATTAGAACTGAAAATCTCCCTACTGAACAAAAAATGAGTCAAGACTAATTTTTTAAAATTTAAGACTCTCTAAAATTTAATGAAAATGAATACACAATATACACAAACTTATGAGACACAATAAAAGCAGTTCTAAGAGGGAAGTTCGTGTTATTAAATATCTACATTTAAAAAATGGATAGATCTCATACCAGCAACTTATTTAATGAAAATGAATACACAATATACACAAACTTATGAGACACAATAAAAGCAGTTCTAAGAGGGAAGTTCATGTTATTAAATATCTACATTTAAAAAATGGATAGATCTCATACCAGCAACTTAACAGCATACCTGGAAACTCTAGAAATAAAAGAATAACCTCCAAGAGTAGTAAAGAGCAAGAAATAATCAGACTTGAAATAAATGAAATAGAAACAATGAGTCAGAGATGAGCAGATTTTGACACCTGGACCACCTGTCCAGACAGTCCTTCTCCGGGACCGGGGTCAATCCCTAGAGTCTGAACACAGCTCTCCCTAGCAAACAGGAGACAGGGTTTGGCTGTGAGGGACTCCTCCAGTCACACCTAAAAGAGGGGACATTGAAGAGCAGGGCCCTGCCTCCAGGCAATAGAACAGTGTCCTATCATAGAAAGTTATAGGACAACATTCATTCATGTATGAATTTTTCTATCTGTTGGTGGGAATGTAAACTTGTTCAGCCACTCTGGAATGCAATATGGTGGTTTCTCAGAAAACTGGGAATCAATCTCCCCAAGGATCCAGCAATACCACTATTGGGCTTATACCCTAAAGATACACATTCACTCCCCAAAAGCAATAACTCAACTATGTTCATCGCAGCATTATTCATAATAGCAAGAACCTAGAAACAACCTTGATGCCCCTCAACTGAAGAATGGATCAACAAACTGTTGTACATCTATACAAAGGAATACTACTCAGCAGTAAGAAAAAATGATATCCTAAAACTTGAAGGCAATTGGATGGATCTGGAAAATAACCTCCTGAGTGAGGTATCACAAACCCAGAAAGATAAGCAGGGGATGTACTCACTCATTTGTGGACTCTAAACAAATAAGCAAAAAGTAAAACATATCCAAGCTGCAAACAACAATCAATCACTGAACAACTTGGGATCTGAAACAACTTGGACTGGCACCTTGGATCCCACTCCCTCCAGAGGAACAACTGACCCAGTCTTGATGATGGGGTGAGTAAACTGGATCTGCCAGGAGTGGATGCTGAACTAAGCCATATTGGGACCTTGGGACCTCCTGCCCATGCTGGGGAGGAGATAAAGAGACATGGAGAAGAGAGAGTGACTGGAAAAGATGGGAGGGGAAAGGGAGCTTGACCAAGAATATACACGGATAAAAAATATAACTTTATTCATAAAAATAAATTATTAAATAAAAGAAATAGTAAAATGCACAGTATGAAGATTAAAAAAGAAACAAAGAGTATAATACAAAGAATGAAAGAATTTGGTTCTTTAAGAAAATCAATACAAATAACAACTGACAAACCCTTTTCCAAAAATCAATAAAAGACAGAGAGAAAATATCGAAATTAACAAATATCAGAAATGTAAAGGAGGACATAAAAACAGACAATGAGGAAATCCACAGAATCATAAGGATATATTATAAAATCTTGTACTCTACCAAATTAAAAAATCTAAAAGAAATGGATAATTTTCTCAATAGTTACTACTTATTTATTTTAAATCAAGATCAGATAAAGAATTTTTAAAAATGGAGAAATCATAGTCTATAAATTCTAATGAAATAGAAACAGTCATCATTAAAAGTGAGATTATTGAGGAAACAGAAAATGAAAAGAGAAACTAGACCATCAGGAACTGTGCTTAATAAAAGAGGTATGCCATTAGTTAAAAACAAAAGTCTCTTAACCAAAAAGAACCCAGGGTCAGGTTGGGTTTAGTTCAGAATTCCACCATGCTTAATTAAATAATTAATTCCACCAGAATTAATGCCAATACTCCTCAAATTATTTCACAAAATAGAAACGGAAGGAACACTGCCCAATTCATTTTTTTGAGGTCCTAGTTATCTTGATACCCAAATCACATAAAGACTCAACAAAGAAAGAAAATTACAGAACAGTTTCCTATATGAACATAGATACAAAAATACTCAATAAGATATTTGCAAACCAAATTTAAGATCACATAAGAAAGATCATCCACCATGATCAAGTAAACTTCATCTCAGAGGTACAGTGATGGTTTAATATACAAAAATTAGTAAATGTAATCCACCACATAAATATACTGAAAGAAGAAAAAAACACATGATTATCTCATTAGATTAAAAAAAAAAAGGCCTTTGACAAAAATCAAACAATCCTTCATGATAGAAGTCTTGGAGAGATCAGGAATACAAGAGGCATACCTAAACATAATAAAGGCAATTTACAGCAATCTGACAGCCAACATCAAATTAGATGGAAAGAAACTCAAAGCAATTCTACTAAAATCAGAAACAAGACAAGGCTGTCCACACTCTCCATATCTATTCAGTTATAGTACTTGTAGTTATAGCTAGAAAAATAAGATAATTGAAGGTAATCAAGGTGATAAAAATTGGAAAGGAAGAAATAAGGATAGTATTATTATTCAGATGATATGATTATAGATGTAAAACTGATACTAAAATTTCCATTAGGAAACCCTAGCTGATAAACACTTTAAGCAATGTGGCTGAATATAATAATAATACACACACAAAAAATCAATAGCCCTTCTATGTACAAATGACAAATGGACTGAGGGGAAAAAATCAGGAAAACAACACTTTTCTCAATAGTCTCAAATAATATAAAATATCTTGGGGTAACTCTCACCTAGCAAGTGAAAGACTTGTACAACAAAAGTCTTAGATGAAGGAAATTCAATTAGATAACAGAAGATGCTCATGGGTTGGTAGGATTAACACAGTAAAAATAGTCACCCTGCCAAAAGCAACCTATAGATTCAGTGCAATCCTCATCAAAATTCAACACAATTCTCTATAGGCATTAAAAGCATAATTTTCAACTTTATATGGAAAATCAAAAACTCAGGATAGCTAAAACAATCATGAACAATAGACAAACTGCTGGATAGCCCATCATTCTCTATTTCATGTTGCAATATAGAGCTATAGTAATAAAAAATCACATGGTTTTGGGATAACAACAGACAGGTTGATAGATGGAAAGGAATTCAAGACCCAGACATAAATCCACACACATCTGATTTTTCAAGAAGCCAGAAATTCACACTGGAAAATAGATAGCAACTTCAACAATTGGTGCTGATCAAATTGGATGCCCAAATGTAGAAGAATAAGTAGATCTATACCTATAAATAAACCTGCACAAAATTCAAGTCCAAGCAGAAAAAAAAAAAATACCTCAACCTAAAACCAGATACACTAGTTGGAGAGTTGGCTCAGTGGTTAAGAGAACTTGTTCTTGCAAAGGACAGAGTTTTGATTCCCAGCACTCATATGGAGGTTTATCACTTCCTCAGGCACCAGGCATACTAACTGGAATCTTGGCAGGATAAAGAAAGATCAAAGTAAAAGGAAGAGAAATTACAAGATGGGTAGTGAAAGAAACTTAAAAATATCTGAGAGCACTTCATATTTACCTTGATGTCACTATGTTTTGAAAAACATTATTTTCTCCATTGGTGTGGTTTCTTTTCCTGCATTCTATCAAAACATTGTAATGTTTACTAATGAAGCAGTTATCACTGAGGTATTAGCGTATGGACTTCCAGACAATCTCTTCTACTTCTCATGTCAGTCTCAAAGCTGGAATCAAAACTTCATCACATAACATCCAAGACGATCGATCTGTAAAGCAGTAACGAACAGTGAAGATTTTGTTGGAGATTTTGTGATGGTGAGTATGAAAGGATTTTTTTCAAAGATCAAACAATCCAAATCCTCAACAGGCATTTCTCCTCTAAAGTCCCTCTTCAACAATCAGCTGTCAGTTTGCCAGTTTCTCCCCCTCCTTTCCCCCTGTCCTTCATCAGTGTTTTGCCTTTCTGATAAGACCAATTTAGGTTCATCCTACCTTTCAGTACAGAGAAGTAGCTGAATTGATCAGCTTCCAGCTGTCTTATCAACACTGTCAACAAAAGTGGATCTCTTCCTAAAGTGGCAAAGACATTAGCAAGAATTGCCCTAAAGAGACTGTAAAGAAGTACTCAGATCCCTGAAGCAGCCAGATAAAATTATCAGAGTTCCCAGAAGTCAATTGTACTAATCAGCTATTGCTGCTTAAAGAAAAAATGTCAAACACTTCACCCTTTAATAAACAATCATTCATGAATTTGTAGAATGAGAGTAGGTTGGCTGACATATACCCGATTTGACCAGGTAAAATCTATTTCAAGTTTCAAATCCAGACAGTTCCTTCCTAAAGGTAAGACTGAAATCTACCTGCCCAATATAATGTGGAAACTGAGGTGAAAATGCACCTTTTCTTATTGGTGACAGCACAGACAGAAAAAAAACAAGCTCTACCATCTAAGTATATTTCATGGCTCTATTTATACAAAATTTGTTAAAATCCAGTTAAGCCAAGGGAGGCTACATGGCTGAATTCAAAGTCAGTGGGTATGTTCATGTGCTTATCTCATGGATAGGGGGGAAAATGTGTAGCCTAAGAAGTTTCTGCCCTGACCTAGGCGCAAGATTGGGACCTGCAGTCTCACTGCCATTTAGTCCCAAATAATCACACAATGGCTTATACTAATTATAAACTGTTTGGCCTGTTGCTCAGGCATATTATTTGCTAACTCTTACTCTTAAACTAACCCATGATTCTTATCTATGTTTAGCCAAGTGGCTTGGTACCTTTTCTTCA
This sequence comes from Sigmodon hispidus, assembly GCA_004025045.1. Classification (NCBI taxonomy): domain Eukaryota; kingdom Metazoa; phylum Chordata; class Mammalia; order Rodentia; family Cricetidae; genus Sigmodon; species Sigmodon hispidus. The sequence continues at coordinate 48,474 of PVIH01011861.1, read as the reverse complement.
GTGCAGCATTCTCATCTTGTTTCCTCTGCATCTGAATTGCATCTGCCACTCTGTCTTTCCTCTTCCAAAATTCTCTGAGTCTGGTTGTCCCACATCTACTTCCTGACTGTCTTCTAGCAAAGCAGCATTTTATTAAACAAATACAATTGAAAAAATATTTACAGCATTATCCCACAAGATGAAAGTCTTTGAATAGTAATACAACTTATCTTACTTGTAGAACAGTATTTTATTGTTAATCTTTTGACAAAACTCTACACACCAAACTCTAAAGTGTAAATGTTCTTCTCAGAAGATACACAATCATATCTTTTTGGCAATGAAGGGGGTTAATAATGCTGCCTTATAAAGAAATAGGTTGAAGAGTAGAATACACAGGCAAATTGCATTATGCAGGGTCTGGTGTCCTAGAATCCATCCCGAGGATTCTCTAACAAAGCCACCTCTTATAAAAGCCAAAGTGTCAGAAAGGAAGAGAAAGTCATATTAAGCTTCTGTAAACTATCAGAGAGAGTTTTGTTTCTTGTTTTATTCGTTCATTCATTCATGCATTCTCTACATATTTATTGAATATTTCTAACTTAGATAAGAATATGGTTGGAAAAATAAACTCTAGAAGAGAACATATTACTAAATTAATATTGTTTCCAGCTTTCTTCTAAACATTCATTCTTAAATCCAAAGATTAGTATAGCTCTTACCCCTTCATTAAAGAAGCTTTTCAAAGCAGGTAGAGATTCAGAACTGGTCAAAATACAAAAAGTAATGGATGATAGGTTTCCAGCCTCAAATAGGCCATCTATAATCCAACCCCTGCACCTCAGAGAACATCACAGAAGAGGAGGGAAAAAAGACTGAGAACTGGGTGAACTGCTATGAGATAGTATCTTCTGTACATGAAAGGGTTGTCCCCCACATGAATTCTCAATAACATGACTGCCTGCACAAGACCATACCAGTTGAAATGGTAACATAAATGGAGGAAATGTTCATAAGGTACCACCTCTAAGAGGGCAAGATAAAGGAAATTAATTGCTGCTGAGATTCAGTTTTGTTTTTTTTTTTGTTTTTTTTTGTTTTTTTTTTTTGGTATAAGCTTCCTGATAGGTTGTCCAAACCCAAGTGGGCCCCCTAAACACATGTCCATATGCAAAACCCAAATGGATGCTGTAGGTTGCACACTTACACACACACACACACACACACACACACACACACACACACACACACAGTGTGGGGGGGGAAAGAGGTTGTTGTTGTTTTTTGCTTGCGGGGGAGTACCACCCAGTTACCAAGTAAATCATACAAGAATGGTTATTGTTAATTATACATGCCTGACCTTAGCTTGGCTTATTTCTAGCTAGCTTTCTTAACTTTCCAAATTATCCCATATATCTTTTGCCTTCCAGGCTTTTCCTTTGCTATTCTTTTATACCTTTTTTTCTTTTTCACTTCTGTGCTTGCTGTATTGCTTTGGTGGCTGACCCCTGGAGTCCTCCTTCTCTGGCTACTTCCCCGTTTTCCAGATCTCTCCACTATTTATTCTCTATATATACCAGTCCCACCTCTCCCTCTCTCTCTTCTGCCTTACTATTAGCTGTTCAGTTCTTTATTAGAACAGTCAGATGTTTTAAACAGGCACAGTGACACAGTTTCACATAGTAAAAAACTATGCATCACAAAGGAATGCAACATATCTTTGCATCATTAAACAAAAGTTCCAGAGCATAAACAAAAGTAACACATCTTAAAATAATATTCTACAATAGGAGATGGTGGTAGTCATGAGTTGAAAAAAATCAAAAGAGGGTTAGGAATAAATTCAGGGTACTTAAATATAAAATTCTTTTAAAAGGTAATTTTAATTTAAAAAATGTTTTTAAAAAACAGAAAATGGAAAATCCTGATCTACTTCATACTGAAATTTACTCTTCAGCAAAGACAGTTGCATCAAAGAATACAGAATATATATGGAATACAGACTATGAGTAAGGTAAATAGTATCTTCTGAACATGGCTTGTCCCACACATGAACTCTCAATAATTTGACTGTCTGCACAAGATCATACCAGTTGAAATGCTAACATAAATAGAGGAAAGTTCACAAGCCCCCTCCCCTAAGAGGACAAGCTAGAGGTAATAATAAAGATAATAAAGACAACAAACATTTCTTCAGTATTAATTATTCAAACATGATTTAATTATGTTGTTCTTGTTTTATTTTGTTTTTTTTTTTGAGACAGAGTTTCAAAAAAACAGTCCTGAATGACTTGGAACTTACTTTGTAGACCAAGTTGGCCTTGAACTCACAAAGGCCCTCCTGACTCTGCCTCCCAAGTGCTGAGATTAAAGGCCTGCACCACCACTGCCTGGCTCATGATGTAATTGTTTATATAAAAATAAATAAGCATATCTATTAAATTAGTATGTTACTTGTAATCATTATTAAATTATAAAGTGTTATATATATACATATATGTAAAGTGTTTTACAATAAATGTCTTTATGATTTGATAAATAAATGTTTTGTTCTGTGTACTTATTGTCTATAATAGTATACTCGGGGTCATATAAAAATTCTCAGGCATACAATAATGTGTAAGACTTTTTTTTCTTTTTTTCAAGACAAGGTTTCTCTGTGTAGCTTTGAAGCCTGTTCTGGAACTCACTCTGTAGACCAAGCTAACCTTGAATTCACAGAGATATGCCTGCCTCTGCCTCCCAAGTGCTGGGCCTACAGAACAGAAAAAGATTTTCACCAACCCTACAGGTGAAACAGGACTGATCTCTAAAATATATGGAGAACTCAAGAAACTAGAGCCCAAAACCTTGAATAACCCAATCAAAAAATGGGGTTCAGAACTAAAAAGGGAATTCTCAGCAGAAGAATTACAAATGGCTGAAAGGCACTTGAAAAAGTGCTCAACTTCTTTAGCCATCAGAGAAATGCAAATCAAAACAACTTTTGAGATACCACCTTACTTACACCTGTCAGATTGGCTAAGATGAAAGACACAGATGACAGCCTATGCTGGAGAGGCTGCGGAACAAGGATAACATTCCTCCATTGTTGGTGGGAGTGTAGGTGTGTTCAGTCACTTTGGAATGCAATATGGTGGTTTCTCAGAAAATTGGGAATCAATCTCCCCAATGATCCAGCAATACCACTACTGAGCATATACCCTAAAGATGCACATTCACACTGCAAAGGCATTAGCTCAGCTGTGCTCACAGCAGCATTATTCATAATAGCAAGAATCTGGAAACAGCCTACATGCCCCTCAACTGAAGAATCGATTGACAAACTGTGGTACATCTACACAATGGAGTACTACTCAACAGTAAGAAAAAATGATATCCTAAAATTTGCAAGCAAATGGTTGGATTTGAAGAATATCCTCCTGAGTGAGGTA